>QFEM01000783.1:0-25271 GCA_003316205.1 Boletus bicolor
AGACTCGCTCGAAGGTATTCGGTCTCTACTCTTCGTAGGACGCGCTGTACGTATTTGGAGTAGCAGGTGGCAAGGTGGGTGGGCTGAGCATCCCCGACGCCCATGCTGTTTCTTGTGTTGTCGATCTGACATTTTTATTCCGTTGATCTTGGTGGCTACAGCGCACCCGCCCCCTTCTTGTCGAACCAACCGTTCAAGCCAGCGTCTATCGCTCTGCAGCACGTTCAACCTGCCACTTTCACTCCCGGCTACTAGACATGACCGTTTCTCATCGGAAACGCGAGCATCAGCCCGATGAAATACAAAGTAAGTGACCTTTCTTGGTTCGTCCCGTCCAGTTGCGTTTCTCACGGGGGCCTGTTGCGTAATCTCGTAGCTGTCAACGAGCCAGGCCTGCAGATCCAGTGCGACTCATGCATGTGCGACCTGACGCATTCTGTCCGAATCAAATGTGCCGATCCTGTGTGTGAACCAGGCGATGGAGTGGACATTTGTCCCGCGTGTTTTTGTGCCGGAAAAGAGTTCGCGAAGCACCGCCGCGGCCACGCATACCGTGTCATTGTAAGTCAAGGTATTCCGGCGCTAGCGCCATTTTGTCTGACATAGCTTTTTTCAGGAACTACACTCATATCCTATCTTCTCAGATGATTGGGGTGCTGATGAGTATGTTATTCTTTCTTTATATCACATAATGTTCGCATCAACCTCGTGTTATGCTAGGGAGTTACTGTTAATCGAAGGCATATCGAAAGCTGGTCTCGGAAATTGGCAAATGATTGCGGAGCACGTCGGCACGCGAACGAAGGAAGAAGTAGAAGAACATTATAACTCTGTCTACGTCGATTCCCCTGACTGGCCACTGCCGGTAAGTTGTTGACACCGAGTTAAATTAGCCTGCCCTAAAGTTTTATAATGTAGCGGATGGATGTTGATTTTGATATCGATCCTGAAGAGTTCCAGCAGCGGAAACGAAGACGGATGTTAGCTATGAATAATGTTGCCCCTCCTCCTCCAAAGGTTGCCCCAACGTCGGCACCAGGTGTGCATGAAGTCGCCACCTTCCTTCCAGGTCGTCTGGAATTCGAGCACGAACTTGACAACGAGGCAGAGGAATTAGTCAAAGACCTCGAGTTTGGTATCTGCCTTGCTTACGGCGGAGACCAGATCATCGAGGACGAGAATGACGCGGATGTTAAAGCTCGGGCTCAAATGATAGAAGAACGGAAGTTGAGCGAAGAAAACAGGTCAACGAGTCAACCACCGACGAATGGCATGAATGGTTACGTCAATGGCTATAGTTCTGTCAATGGCGATACGTCGAGACCACACTCAGTAGTCAAGTCGGAGGAGCCCAGCAGCGCCGACCAACAGGCCACCGGAGAAGATGACCCGAATTCTGAAGAGCCTATGCAACCGCCTCCATTCGAAACAGAAGATTCGCTTGCATTCAAGCTGACAATGATTGAAATGTACAATCAGCGTGTGGCGAAACGCCACGAGGCTAAAGCGATCATGTACGAAAGGGGCCTTCTTGAATACAAAAAGGTCAGCTGTGTTTGTTTCAGGAACATATCGATTCTTCTGATGTGACTATATCAAAAGATGCAAGCTGCCGAAAAGAAACGGATAAAAGAGGAAAAGGATATTGTACAACGCCTCCGACCTTTCGCCAGACTCCAGACGGCCGAAGATTACGAAGCGTTCGCCGCAGATATCCTATGTACGATTTCGGTGTCTTTAACAGCAGCAGATGTTAACCTACATGTCAGACGAGGCAATGTTGCGGAAACGCATACAGGAACTACAGCATTATCGACGCATGGGGCTAACTACCGCTGCCGACATCGATAAATTTGAAATGGACAGCATTCGGCGTGTACGTGTGCAACCACGCTCTATGTTGTCCGATTTGCGTCATCTCTCCAATCCCAGGTACAATTAAAGGCAAATTTATCGCGGGATTACTACACCTCCGAGCGATTAAACCAACTGCGTGGCGGAACTGGTCGTAAGTGCGGCCCTCTGGTTACCGTCCGGAAGTTGATGTGGTTTCAGGAGAATCAGAAGGTCGTAAGAGTCACGAGCGAGAATCAACCCCCAAGCTTAGCACCAGCGCCGCGGGAACAGGTTCGGTGCGCCGACCACGTACGTTCATTCCTCCCAATTGCCACGATCTGCGACATTGATTTGCATTAATCAGCGGCCCCTCTGAATTTGGCCAACAGCCCTTCACTACACCTGCTTACACCCGCAGAACAGGCGCTCTGTTCACAGCTGCGTATTCTCCCAAAACCATATCTTGTCATCAAGGAGACACTCGTACGAGAGTACGCTCGTCGTGGTGGCAAGCTCCGCCGACGGGAGGCTCGAGATCTCGTGAAAATCGACGTCAATAAGACTAGTCGCGTCTGGGATTTCTTAGTGCAAGCCGGGTATCTCAAGATTACAGCGGACCCACAACCCACTGCTCCTGCAGATCCTGTGTGAGTCGTCTTATATTACCTCTGCTTGCACAACTCATAGTGGAGCGACAGCCAACCCCCCTCGTCCCTGAACGCATCACCATCCAAGGAGCAAGTTCAAGTCCGCGTTTCCCCCAACCCCGCCGTGTCTCAATTAACCTCTAGAACTTCCACACAAAATGGCTTTACTGCTCAACCAAAACCGTCACTATCGTCCCCTACTCTATTCCCCACTCCGTGGCTACCAAGCCAATCATGAGCACTCGTTCTGAGCCTCGGAGCCATATTACCCTGTACTCGTACCTCACGCATCTGTACCATAGACATCTGCATACGTTGTTTTTTTTCCCCCACACTTCATCCGTGCTTTATCACTTACACTATAGTTATCCCGTAGATCTTGCGATGAGGTTCTCGATGATTGTCGGATCAATAGGGATGTTGGCACGTCGAAGGTAGTCGTCATTCCTAAATGGTAAGGCGACAAGACCCAGAAAATGCATTAGCAGATCCCATGCAATTTTGTGGATCAGTGGATTCTCACCAAAACTTTTGTCCACAGCAGCCAGGTCACTTATCAGACCCAAGGAACCAACTCAAGCGACTAGAAAGCTTACCTTTGAATAATGGCGACCGCCAGAATCACATCTACCACAATGTACGGTTAGCAAGACCACGGATTCGACTAGGGTTGACCTACAAGATAGTAACAATGGTCTGGCCCTCTTGCCAACCCACCTGTTGCACCAACTTGACGCACGCCACCAAGTTGCATGCACTACTGGATCCGAGGAACAAACCATCATGTTGGACAAGGTAGCGAGACATTGCGACAGCCTCTGCGTCTGTTATCCTGAGACATGTCACGTAACATGAATAAGAACAAGAGGTTACGTGGAATTAGAACTCGCCGAAACGTGTCATCGATGATGGGCAGCGCCAAATCGATGTTATTCGTCATCCGATTAATCCCGCTGTGCCGTACGTAGTAGAAGATCGTGAGATGAGTGCGATTCCAAACCGACGATCAAGGTATAAAAAAGATGAAAGAAGAACGTACATCCCTTCGACGACCGTATCGACTTGATGCCGTCGTTTTGTGCCTTCTGCTTCTTTGCGGTCGTACATCACCCCAAATTTGACCTATCATAAAATGACACCCGGTAATAAGATTGCCCTGGTTCTCGGAAGAAGCAGTGTGTACCTTGTTGTAGAGGCCGCTTCCTTCGGGATCGGCCAAGACGACCTTTACGTCCTCGTCCATCGATTTTATATAGCGACCCGTGCCAGCGATCGTTCCACCCGTCCCTAGATCCGTACCCCTCAGTTCTTCGGCTCGAACAGATGTACCACGATGGACGACTCACCCGCGCCTGAGACGAACGCATCCAGCTTCCCGTTCGTTTGTCGCCAAATCTCTGGACCAGTCCCTTCGTAGTGCGCATCAAAGTTGCTCCTGTTCTGCACCGACGAGCAAGTGAGAATCCCGATAAACAGACCCTAATCGGGCTGGCGGCTCGGTTGCGCACCTCGAACTGGTCGGCGAAGAACCCGCGGGGCTTGGTAAGTAGCTCCATGTCCTGGGGATCATCTTCTGTGCCTTCAGGACGTACATGTGACGACGTGGTGGAGACAACGACCGAAGGTGAACCTGTGATCATCTCATGGCTGATGCCTGCGCCTTCGACACCATTCAGGGCGCTCGGTTGACCAAATCTGACAGCAGCTTGTCGTGCCATATTCTGAGACGTCGCTGTGAGGATATGGTGCGAGAAAATGGCGCATACATACGACATACTGTCCGGAGATGATCAGCGCGTGTCAGAGGCTCAACGGGATGTGGTACGTACTTGTTTCTTGTCGACGATGCTGGCTGGCCGGACGCGCTGCACTTCTGCTCCAAGAGACTCCAAGGCTTTCACCTTTTCTTCCGCGACATCGTCCGGCATAATGATGGCTTTCGAGAGAGGTAAGTAAGCAAGACCGCCAAAACCAGCGCGTGGAAACATAACCCACTCGTGTCATAGCCCCTGTCAACGAGATAAAGGTTCGCTTTCAACGACTAAAGAGACGACGGGGGTTCCAGCGTTACCTGGCTTTCGATATCGTCGCTATCGAAATTCCGGTGGATCCTACAGTGCCTTCAAAGATCCGGGAGCCGGTGTGCGGGTGCAACAATCCTTGTCGTTCAGCATCTTCGATCACTGTCACCGACGCGTAAGCCTCCTCGACGCATACAGCGAGAGAATCCTCACTTCGCAAAGCAACCCGATCCTTCACACTACCCCCCGGATTCAGAAACTGGATACACACCAAACTCGGTCATTGATTTCGGTTGAGACAACACACCAGGAGTCCCACCTCAGCCTTCCCCAGAATCTCTACTCCAAGTACGTTGCTCAGCGAGTTGATTCTCACCAACGGCGTGTTTCCTGATCCGTTAGACATTATATGCGTCAGCAACCTTTCACCAATGATATGGCATCAAGAAAAGGACTAACCGATCAGTCCAGTCACTCCGCGTACGATTTCATCGCTCCTCAGTTCGATAGGTCGTAATGAGGTCTCTTTTTCTAGCCTGCCCTGTCTTCTGCGCTCAGAATAGTAATGTGCTATGGAGGTCGCTGAAACGGAGAGCGTGAACCCGATCAAAATTCCATAGGATACTTGACGGATAGCAGCATTTGGCAAACAGAAAAAAGCAGCAATATCAGAGAACTTCATGAAGGGTACAGCACAACACCCAGTATGTCTTTTAAGGAGTCAAAGTCAACAAGGATGAGTAAGATTGAAGCGACACCTCACAATCCTGTCATTAACCATCAAAACAAGTCTACTATCACACAAACTTTGCATAAGAGGACATGAATTATAATTGCACAGGGTACATATGAAGAGACAGTACAATACATAAAAGAGGATCCATCAGACAGACACTCAACTCGCTGGCTCCGACCCACCGAGCTGCAAGTAGCCCGGCGATGCACAAAACCAAACGTCCTCGAGATCCCACCGAGGTGGAGACCATGTTCTCTGTCGAACGAGCGAGTGCGGATGTCATCGAATGGATTTGGAAGATGTGGCATGTGTAAACATGCGAGACTCGAGTTAGTTTCTATAAAATAGATCCTAGCTGAGTATGTTCTAAGGAATCCACAAAGTTGAAAGTCGGATTATATAGATTTTTGCGTTGGTCCGTGCGCTCATGCACGTGACCCGTTGTCAACGGTAACTGACATCAAGCCGGGAAGTCCAACGGAACAGGTTTCCCTTTCATATTCCCTCAGAACTGTGTAGGGATTTTCGTGAGAGCCCAACGGGCTTCCTATTACTTACATGAGCGGTGGTCGTGAGCAACAGACTAAATCGAGCAGTTTTAGGGGCTTTCGACCGAGATGATGACACGGCCCTCCGTCGTCCGCTCAGCCATCATTGACAATCTCCGCCACCTATCGAGATCGAGTATGGCAACCTCGATCGAGAAGCAGAAATTCTTCTTGACGCACAAGAAGTATGCCGTCGTCGGTGCGTCTACAGACCAATCAAAGTGGGGGACAAGGGTAAGTTGGCAATAATCGTGGATGTTCTCCTTGATGAGTGAGCCCCACTACCAGATCCTTCAGTGGTATATTGCGAGGGACAAAGATGTGACACCCGTGCATCCGGTCAGTCAGATGTTGAATCATGGTTTAGTTCCTTGCTCATTCCGTGTTCGCAGACAATTAGCGAGCTAGAGGGACACAAGACGGTCAAGTCAATTGACGAGCTATCTTCGCCGAACGAAACTGCACTTAGTATCATAACGCCCGCCAAGGTTTGTCGCATTCGATATGTGGTCAATCATGACCCGCTCATTATGTATTATGTAAAGATCACGATCAAGTTGTTGGAACAGGCCAAAGCCCAAAGCGTCCCTGCTATCTGGATTCAACCCGGAGCAACCGACCAGGATTGCGTGGACTATATCACGAACAACGGAATGGCGGACTATGTGCTCTGGCAAGGGGAATGTCTATGGCGAGATGGTGATGGTGTACTTCGCAACATGGCTCATGAACGTGCATCAATGTGACACTAAATACATGTTCTAGGTCCATAGTAGGTGCATTCAATTCCGTTCCAACCTAACCAACTGACATGGCCCGTTCGCTTTTCTTGTTACATTGTCGGTTCGCCTCGTCAGAGTTATCCACTTTCCTTGTTGGATGGTGTATGGTGAACATTTTCTGGTCTGTAACTTACCAAAGCAATGTGTTTTACAGCGTCTGGGTTATATTCGCCTACGTCCTGTCGGTGAAGATTCAGATTACCTCGATACCGAGCTCCTAGCAGTATAACCTCTTTTGACGAAGCTAATGCTCAGCCATTGGCTGGTAACGAAGCTGCATGATAAGTGGGACGATTCACTTCGGCCAACGTTTCCATCTACACTCCGAACCACTATCCACATGGATTCACAGATATACTTTGTATAGACTATCTACACTGAATGATATCTGATATTATCTATAGATATCCATTCACGGAATTTCCTGCATCTACCTTGCCTTCTGCCCAATGTTTGATGAGTACACCAGCAACTGCAGTAGTAGGGGGCATCTTGAAGAGCGGTTCTGCCTTGATAATAGTGTCGGTTTCCGATTGAGCCTTGGGTTTGTCTTCCGTCCAAGCTGAAGCAATCTTATCGCTCGTTGTACCGGATGCTGCGTTAAGGGAGGCCAGAACTTCTTCGCGGGTATACCACCGGGCATCTGAGGAAAGGGAAGTAAGGCCGTACAATTTTATGCTATATCAGAAGCCACCTTCTAGTTCGTTGTCTAGATCCGTGCGGATCGGTTTGGAAGCGTCTGCCGTGGCATAGAAGCCCAACATGAGATTGGCAGGGAATGGCTTTGGTAAGAATGCAAAGATGGTCGTTAATACAGAGATGATGTCCGAGCTGAGGATAAATGCTTCACGGCTTACCCATGGTTGCCCAGAGTGGTATCGGATATTCCAAACTTTCACACCAGCTTCTTCCCACATCTCGCGTCGCACCGCATCCTCATACGATTCCCCAGGCTCGACAAAGCCTGCCAAGGCGGAGTAGAACTTTGGCGGAAACCGTTTCTTGAAGGGGATTTCAGCGTGGCGTTTGGATAAGGGCAGGAACATCTAACACACGTTTCTGCCAAGGATGACCTTGTCCCTCGCTTCATTCATGATCAGCATGATCACGACGGGGTCAGTTCTCGGGTGGCAGAAGTTATGCAATCCCCGCCTTCCCAGCTCAGTTAGCATTTGCTTGCATAAATTGGGTTCGGACCAACCCTGATGGGCAATCCTTCTTGCCCGTGTTGTCGGCCCATGGCAGTAAAGTGGTGCATGAAAGCTTCCAACCTGCCCAGATAGAGTAGGATGGAGAACCACAAGCGGGGCAAAACTACGTCGCAGATGTGAGCCAAGATGATCAGCAGGAAGTAATAAATGTATACATGCCTTGTTCCTGTCATTCCAGTCTACCATGCTTCGAGCGTTGGCAAAAACAGCAGCAGCGAACATATCCAAGGCTCCCATAGCTGCTCTAGGGTCGGTGAAAGCCAACTTGGCATCCGACTTTGCAAGTTCAGAGTTCTGAACAACCTCGTCCACCTTGCCTTCTTCGAGAGCCGCGACATCGACAGAGAAGTATGGGGTACCATTGATGTTGGCGACAGCAGCCTCTGCTTCCTTAAAGTCTAAAGAAGGAAGCGCAGAAGTCGTGGTTGAATCACGCTCTTCGAGACCGAGGAAAACGATGCGAGGACCATGGAGCCGGGCTGCCTCGAGGACAGGCGTCTCCTCCGTGCTTGACTGTCCAGGATTCTGACCCTGACCAAAGTACGGACTGGGGCCGAGCAAGGGTTCCACATCTCGGGTCGTCAACAGCGCAAATGTGCGTTTCTCGGTGCTGGGGTTCGTGGCGAGCAACGGCATTCCACTTTTGAATAAGATCCATCGCGTTGCTGGGGAAGCGACGATTGCGTTCAGAAACGACTGAGAGGGTCGCAACCACGAGAGCCGGTTGAGCGGGGATCCACCCATGAAATTCACGAAGCTTCATATTGTCAGCGGTGCACATGTCGTTGAGATCTACCGAAGACTCACTTTTCGCCCATCTTGTTGGAGATCCTGCGGATAGACCAGAAAGGGAGGTGTCCGTTGCTACCAGCCCGAAATGCTGCGCACTTGCTCAGCAACACCATATGGACATGGGCATTATATCTGTGCGTTCAATGTGGTGCACTCACGGGTTGTGGTCAGCGGGCTAGTTATATTTAGTCGTGGTGACCACGTTCACGGTGGTTTCCGAGAGGATAAAAAGTCGGATGACATGGCGATACGCCTACAGCACTTTTGCGGACTGAAGCTGGTAATGACCTGGGGAGGAAACAACACCAACTCTGGGCACTCCTGTTCCTCTACCCCGCAGTCGTTACCAGACAACGGATCTACGAATTCAACTTCCTTCCGGCAATACTTAGTCAAGGTTCTCTT
The DNA here is from genome assembly GCA_003316205.1 of Boletus bicolor. Lineage (NCBI taxonomy): Eukaryota > Fungi > Basidiomycota > Agaricomycetes > Boletales > Boletaceae > Boletus > Boletus bicolor. Next base: position 8,979 of record QFEM01000783.1, read on the forward strand.
CGCTCCCATTGGACAGGATCTTCCCGAACTCACCCGATTTTCCCGCCGTCACCGGATCATCTTCAAAGATTGGATATCGTATCCAACCTGCATTCATGTTGGAATGCATAGTCCGTGGAGTTTTTGCCACCGAAAGTGCTCTTGTGTGCGAAAAATGCAAATTCACGCGGTGAAGTGCCACTCCTCAAGTTCCTTTTGGCTTCCTTGACCGAAAGGTGGCAGATTAGTATATTCCCCTAAAGATGAACATTGTCCTTCCCATAATGAGGGAACAATGGTTGAGACATGGGGCACAAGGGTTCTCTTCCTCAGTTATTTGGACATTTCGAGGTCAGATCTTCGACATATCTGCCAATAGCTCGCCATACGGCGCTTCGTGGCCTCGCCCTGGCAATGTAAGACACTACGTTCAATGGAAGCCATCCCTCCCCATCCATGCTCCCTGAAAGTCAACCCAAGCATCCGTTGCCACACCCGCGGTTTCATCCGTTCCTCCATGCGTATCGACTCAGGGGGCGGTGCGCGGGGATATCGATGAGTCAGGCGAGTCGTTCATGAAAACTCCACTTCCCTGCGGACATGAGATTGATACGGGCGCGTCTTCAAAAACGGTGCACAATGGGGGATGTTTTGGGCATATTTCGCTTGCAAGATGGAATTTAAACGCGTCACCGAAGGAACGCATGAGCGTTACGTCCCCGACCGCCCTTGAAACTACCTGTTATGGCAATTCGTTTGTTCGCTACCCATTTCTGGATCCCATCGCGAAGGATGAAGGGGCTCCCGTCGCAGGGGGCCCTAAATTCCAGCGCAGAAGGCAGATACTTATTCTGACCGTTTTTTTCCCGAATCTTTCAGCCTTCCTAAATAGGAACACAAACAATGGTGACCCGCCCTCGAAGATTGATGAAATGCCCTGCCCTCGCGGGACGGGTTTTAAATGTAAGGAAACAAGATTAGGTCGTTGTTCAAACCTTGTATAAAGAGGCATCCCTCGGTCCCTGCCCTATCCCAGCGCATGAACCTTGAGCTGCCGTACGCCCATTTTTGTTACATCGGTTCTTGTTGGTCTCGGAATATCTGATCATGAGTATGTTTCCTTACCTCTAGCATGCGATGACGTCCGACATTCCCCGCCCCAAACCAGATGGGAATAGAGGACATCGCTTGCACGACTCCGTTGTCACTCCCACTCAGGCTATCGCAGAGGCATGGCAACGTGAGTCGCCCAAGAACCAGGAATTCTGGCGGCAGGCAGAGGCAAAACGGAGAGAACAATATTTGGCGCCAAGACCGCCCCGACCACGACATGGTCCTGGCAGCAAAATGTAGCTCTGATCTATCGCATGCAACAATCTCGAAGTGAGTCGTGGTTACCTCGCGTTCGCTCTTCCACTTCTCATAGATCACTAATCGTTCGCTACTAGTTTCGTATCATTCATGTAAATATTGACATTTGGCTTAAGCGACACCTCCGACTACAACTATTGTACAACATGGCTGCTTGACAGTGGCCGAGTGACATTCGGACTCGATATGTACAGGGACCGGTCACCTTGACTGGGAAAGACGACAAAATGCTGCAGTATTTATGTTATTAGGTGTTGATACAACGCAAGAAAATAGATAGGATCACTGTCTCGGTGCTGTAGATGCTTGAGTGATAGCTGAACTGAGCGTGTTATAATTTAATTTCGTTCAAGTCATGCTGCTCCTCGTCGGCATCATCATCGGCATCCTCGTCTTCCTCCTCCAAGGCGGCTTCGGCTTCGGCTTGTGCCTGTGCAGCTGACGCGGCGTTGGCAATTGCTTGCTCGAGTAGCTTTGCCTGCTCCTCCGACAAACCGTACAGAGACAATTGAGGCAAGGGGACCGCACCCTGAGGTCTCGCTCCATTACCTTCGGACCGAACAGAATCAAGCGACGTAGGCGGTTTGTCACCAGGGTACGAGAAGGACCCTTCAGGGTGCACCGAGTCGCCGCTATCACCGGTGGGGCCCATACACTGAGTCTGGGATTGAGGGGCTAAATTCTGCATCTGCGCACGAGCAATGACGCTCGCCAATGTCGCTTGCCCGCCAGTCGGGTCGAGATGCAATGGAGGTGCTGCATGGTCAGTACCAAGCGCGGACGACACGTGTCCCTGCAACGTTGCATGGAGGCTGAGCACGGCGGCCTGCATCTGGCGGATGACATCACCGTGCACCTCCCCTTCTTCCATATGTCCGTCGTCTCCGTGGCTATAGTATGTCGCACTGCCCGCGACAATATCCGCCCACATTCTCGTACGCCGACTCTCCCTCACCGTGTCTTCATCTCCTTCTTTCTCCAATGCCACCTCCCTAATTGCAGCATTGACGCAAATTTCTCCCTTACCGCCGCGTGTTGCGCTGCCATTTTTATGTCGTTTGATCGCATCCCGACGGGAAAACATCTTATCGCAACCGGCACATTGCCAGGCTTTCTTTTCGTGGAGTTTTGCATGACGCTTCAGATCATGGTTACGTGCAAACGACGCGGGACAAAGTGTGCAACGGAATGGACGATGTACGGCATGAACACGCTGGTGTGCTCGTAGGCTGTAAAGCTTTGCGAATATCTTGCGACAACCTGGCACGAGACAAGGGTAGACAGCTGTGCCAATATCATGAAACGGAACGGACGAATTGGGATGGGTGCCTTGTGAAATCCAGGGGTGGGAGGGATGTAGCACGGAACCTGCAGGCTGCCGGACAGTTTGGCTTGGGGTTGCCGTAGGACCGATCTGGATACCGCTAAGGACGCCGAGGACTTGGATCAAGCCTCCGATCTCCTGCAGCGCATTCATTTCCGGATCACCTCCGGTAGATGATGTCATAGCAAAAAGGAACAGTTGATGGAGGTGTAATTGGATGGAAGATATGACGGACGGATCAAGCGAGCCATCGGTCGGAGAGTTGGCGTTGAGAGCGTTGGAGACAATTTTGACAGCTTCGGTTATTTGCCGCTGGAAATCATGATATACGACATTTGGCCGTTTGAAAGCGCGTGCGTCATTTTGTCGTTGTTCCTCTTCGCTCTCGTCACGTTTGCGCTTCCCCTTGTCGAGTTGGATTGCAGGGGCATTTGAATGACGCATCGTTGCGAAGAGCGTGTCGGAGCGGGCCAACGACACTAGTATGGGCGTCAACGATTTGGCAAGCTCTTTTGAGATTGATCCAGCGCGAACCACTTGGTTCAAAACGTCCAACACATTGTCGTTGTTGGTTCCTGGAACGACAGTCGACGCGAGCGTAGAGTGGGCAAGTGTGTCGTTCGCCGTGATTGCAAGAATGCACTTCATAGTTTGCAATGCGGCATCTTGTTTCTTCGACAGAGCGGCCATGGGACCAGAGACGGTGTGCTCACTCGGAAGGGCCGCGACGCAGGCTCCAAGCGGCCGCGCGCTTGGCGTGGCTTGCGCAGCCTGAACCTTGCTGATATCTGCCCAAAGTTGCTCCTTCAGGCGACGCGCTATCTCCTCTGCCTCTGCTTCGTCCTCTTCTTCGTCTTCGTCGTCAACCTCATACTCCTCATCCCTAACATTCGTGTCGTCCTCTGCTGCAGCTCCCACACTTTCGGTAACACGGGAAGTCATGTCGTCCCCGACAGTCTGCTCCGCGACAACTTCTGTCATTAGCCTCTCGAACTGTTAGCAAAAAAATTCCATGAATCATATTCATTAGTCGTCCGATCAGGAGTAAGCTTACCGGTAGGGAAATACGTGCTAGAAGAACCAATTACAACCGGAAGGACGCCCGGTCACGTGCTATCTGGAATACGGATATTACATAACGAAGGAAAGCGACGTTCAATGTCCGCGAATACGTGATAACGAGCATGCTAGACCCGCGCTCTCAGACCGCGTCGTATTACGGATCAGGTTGATCCACACGCTCTCAAGCTTCCCTAGAGTCTCTCAGAATACCAGGACGACATGGCAAGCAATACCATCAAGGATTTGACTGCTGGAACTGCCGGTGGAATTGCCCAGGTGAGTGATGCGTGTTCCACGGATGACTCGGACGCTGATTTCTCTTTGGGGCAGGTGCTTGTTGGACAACCCTTTGACATCGTGAAAGTGGTCAGTACATGAAAATTTGCAACCGAATATATGAACTTTGTATCTTCGCATCCTTGCAGCGCATGCAGACGGCACCCAAGGGGACCTACACTGGCATGGTGCATTGTGCTGGTGGGATCTTGAAGAATGAGGGACCGTTGGCGTTCTATAAGGTCAGGTCGGCCTTGAATGAAATAAAGATACCTCTGATATCCTTCTAGGGCACGCTCACGCCTCTATTAGGCATCGGACTTTGTGTGTCCATACAGTTTGGTGCATTAGAATACGCGAAGAGGGTATTCGCGGAACACAATCTGACTAATAAAAAGGGGGGTGAAGGAGGGAAAACCCTCGGAACAGGCCAACTATTTACAGCAGGTGTTTCTGCTGGTCTCGCGAATGGCATCGTCTCCGGTCCCGTCGAGCATATCAGGATCCGTGAGTATTTCGGATGATCAGACCGATTGACGATCTCACGGAATCTTGCAGGACTACAAACTCAATCTAATACCAATCGAATGTATAACGGTCCCTTTGATGCCATCAAGAAGATATACTCAGAACATGGGATTCCAGGCATCTTCAAGGGCCAAGGCGTAACCTTCCTTCGTGAAGCTGTTGGTTATGGAATGTATTTCTTGGTGTACGAGAAACTAGTTCAACGTGAGATGTCACAAAAGGGTATCCGCCGCGAACAGATAAACCCTCTCAATGCCGTCCTCTATGGTGCAGCTGCTGGATATGCGGTAAATCCCCTCGTCAGTGTATCGTATACTTCAGCTCATCGGTTTGTTTGTAGCTTTGGGCAGTAATATATCCCATAGATATGATTAAATCTCGAATGCAGACTGATGGTTTCACTCCATCGACTGGTCAGAAGTATACCTCTGCTCGGGATTGTGTACGCAAAGTTTGGTGGACGGAAGGCATCGCTGCCTTCACCCGCGGGCTTGGTCCCACCCTTATCCGGTTAGTGAAACCCCCTCACTATAGCATCAACTGGCTAACATTGGGAATGTAGTTCACCATTTGCGAATGGAGCTACTTTCCTTGGTTTTGAACTAGCAAGCCGGGTTCTTTACTCATGATCAATGACTGCGATACCTCCGTTTCCCTTTTAGATATAGATATACCGTTTAGTGCTAGGATCTACACGAATGATGTAGCTGTGTTGTTTGGTTCACACGTATATATCAAGTACTGCTGATCCGTCACTGAAGGAAATGTTATTTGTCGTACGCTGTGTTTCAAATAGCATCCATGTTCTTCGGCCCCGCTACAGCTGGTTTGACGGGTGCCCATAGCACACCGGACGCTGGACAGATGGAAAATATCATGAGGTGTCGCACTGATACAATACATGTCTGCTTAACCCTCACTCCAGTCTCGTAGATCCATTTATCCGGGTGAGGTAGATATCACGCCCACGTCATCAAACAACCATGCCTAACACATCGGAACGTTGTGCGCGATTAACGTACGGTATGATACAATTTGTCTCCTGTTTCATGTCACGAAGACTCGGTAGGTGGTGGCGGTATAGTAACATTGTGTCTTACGGCTAGAGAGCCAAGTCAGCGATAAAACTACTAGAGGAACAACGGATACCCACGACCACTGTTATGGGAACGACCTTGACTCAACGATGCTCCAATGAAGATCGCATTTGGCGCAATGATACTGTCCTTTATGATGAGTGTATTGCTGCAGCATGCAGTGCATGAAGTCGCTGACGAGGATGTTTGGGACGCGGTAGTGTGACCCGACATCTCATTTCCCGTTGATACTTGGGAACCCTGCGAGGTCACAGGGTCAAGAGCACCGCCTATAACCATGGCACCGAGGCCATTGTAGAGAAAATACAACCCAAAGCAAGAGGGACGCACGTGTGTTCAGTAGATCCATTAACTTCTTAACCGCTGGCGCATCGGCATTCAAGGTGCAGTTATGAAATGCGTCTGCAATGTTTCTTCCAAGTGATCGTATTCATGCTCGTGGACGTTGAGCAAAACACGAGCCTCGTCCAAGAGAGCATCAAACTCGTCCGACGGAATGGGATTTCGCACGCGCTCTTTCGCGTGTGGAATGGCTAGCAAACATTAAACTGGTTGATCGAGCCAGTGATGAAGATTGAATCCCATACGGTGGGAACTGAACTATCGAAACATACCGCTGGCAGAGTGTTCCTCTTCGAGAGGTTTCGACACTGATTCACGGTCCAAGGACCCTATCATCAGTTCTGATGTGGTCTGCATCAACAAAGTCAATAACCGAGGTGTGGGGAAACGTTCAACTCACCCTCGTCTCGACGTACAGTAACTTGGCTGCGTTGTAGAATATCCTTTGGGCTCGGAAATTTGCGATTTCTTTGAATGGGTTCAGAGTCTTTGTACGGTTTCCAAGTCGGGTTTTCTCCTGCATTGATCTATCATAGATAAATCAAAAGCGTAGACGTAAAGAAAAAGATGCATAAACTCGGTTAAAGTATGTCGTCTTGGTAAAGTCCTTGCACTCACTGAGGTTGGTACACAATGAAGATATACTAAGCAATTCCTCAACAGTAGCATCGAGAAAGCCCTCCCCTTGTGCGAGGGCCTCTGAATTGCTCAAGGACAGCGGGAAGATTGAACGGTCAAACCTGTCGGCAGAGCCGAAGTTTGCTGGGATGACCACAGGCCGACGATTTGCCATGGTACGTTCGTGAGCAGGATAGATGTCAGAGGGAATTATCGATTGCAGGGCCTGAATACGTGGGCGAACGCGGTGTGTGCTCTAAAGTGGTTGTCCTGATGGGGAGCCTTGTCTTCCGATTTTACGGAATTGACAAACCTTCCCGATGACTTTAAAGTTTTGCAGGTAAATAAAAGTATTTTGTGGGAGAGGTTCCTATCAACCGACTGGGGGAAACTTTTTTTTTTTTTTCACTTTGAAGCAAATGGTTCATGGAGCTGAAATTTTTTATGAGTATGTACTTCGGGGACACAATGACTACAATGAGTCAATACCTGATCTAGTACAATCGCTTCCGGGGGCTCTTGCGAGAGTACACTTGGGAGTCTCAGCTCTGATTGGTCGAGAACCAGCTCAAACAAGGTAACTCAGTGCTTACTACGGATCCCACAGAAAATTTCCATATCAAGGTGCCGAGGACGTTCCTCGCTGATCAGCCTGTCTAACCACTTGACAGACGTGTTATTGTTATAGGTCCTTGTTTGATATCCACGTCTTTTCCATGATGGTTGCGGCTGGTCAGCGATAGTTATATACACCGCTTTCTTTGTTCAACTTTTCCTGGTATCCCATGACAGACACAACCCACCCTACTGGCCAAGAACAAGATCGCAACACGTTGCGAAGAGCGAGGGAGCTGCTTGCTTTCGGGACTAACGAGCTATTCCCTCCTGAAGAGTTGGACAGCAGAGAAACCTGGTGGCGCGACCACTATGAACAGCTGAAAGCTCGAGGATACGTTCTACGTCCCCGATACACACCCAACTGGGTCCCATCCTGGAAAAACGCCGAAAATAAAAGCTGGGCCGACTGCGAAGATGGCAAGCGAATGACGGTAGGTTCACTCCACGCCTAGTTCTTCATCCACGTCATGGCGAGGATTTTAAGTATGCGCAAATCATGGATGCCACTCGCCTCTCGGATGGTAAATATGTCACTTTGAAACGTGTTTGTAAATTGGTGCATCCGCACGAAGTGGACATTGGACTTTACTTCTCTTCTGGTATACTCGCTTCGCATTCCGCGAACCATTGTGTTCCAATTTATGAAGTTATTACTCTGCAAGACGACGCCAATATCATTATTTTGGTTATGCCTCTGCTTCGAGCCTACGCTGACCCGTACTTCGACACCTTTGGTGAAGTGATTGACTGTTTCCATCAATTGTTCGAGGTATTTTCTAACCATGCACGCAAGACCATGTTCTAATCATTTTCAAGGGGCTTTTATTCATGCACCAACATCACGTTGCGCATCAGTGCGGATCCACCACCTATAAGTTCATTTCAAAATCTCACTCAGCAACAGAGATTGCATGAACAGAAACATCGCACTCGATCCAAGCGAGCTCTACCCGAACTCCTTCCACCCCATGAAAACCATGTTCAAAAGAGACTACAGTGGTTTCGCGAAACATTTTACACGCACTCAACGCCCTCCAAAGTACTATTTCATCGACTTTGGCCTCTCTCGGAAGTACGATCCATCAGAAGCGAACGCCAGGGAAATTCCAATCAGGTGAGGAGACACGGAAGTCCCAGAATTTCAAAACTCGAACGAACCTTGTAATCCGTTCCCGACGGACGTATTTTGCCTTGGAAATGCGATCAAGAAGGGCTTCATCCAAGTCGGTTACTTTACCTTTTGGGCCGAGAATTGATCAACTCATTGAAAGAATCCAGACAAAACGAGGCTTCGAATTCATGGAGCCTTTAGTACGAGACATGATCCAGGCCGATCGTACGAAGCGACCCAACATGGAGGAAGTGGTTGTTCGGTTTGATAAGATACGACAGAGCTTGAGTGGCTGGAAATTACGCTCACGGGTCGTGGATGACGAGGAAGATACGTTTGAACGGGTCACCCGTACCGTTTCATACTGGATACGGCGCGTCACATTTGTCGCTAGAGGCGTTCCACCTATACCTACACGATCTTAATACGCTTGTATGTCCGATAGTATCAAACCGATGTCGCCAGGAGTATACACTCCAACATAAACATGAACATGAACATCTCACCTGTAGCCACGTCAAATCAGGCACCATACGGGCGGATCTGGTTGTTGTTATACTCTGAGTTACCAGCGGAAGATGGCGAGGTGGTATGTATGTAAGTGGATTTCCCAACTCCAGGGGCAAATACAACAAATTCAGCAGCCAAAAGTGGCGAAGGAGACCCAAGAAAACGATCTGCCAATCATGGGTCCTGTCGATATCTGATGTACGCCGCACATTTCGTACCCAGTATTCACTGCCTCTTACCACTCTTAATTAAGATCCCCTAATCTTCTCATGACCCGTCGGATAAGCCAATCCTTGACCTCGAGGAGGAAGTTTGATTTGCATACCAAATTTATTCTTGTATGTTTGTTTTCCGCTGCAACGGTCGAGTCAGAGTGGGAAAAGGCTCGGGAAGAAGATATTCGGAGGAGGTATTTTGATGCAAATACAGGATCAGAGTGACTCATCTAGCCCCAACGTTGATGGAGATATGACCCCAGTCACCTGCCCATCTCCAGATCCCCCTTGAGTGCAATGCTTGTGCCAGGGACGGGAATACAGCATCATGTTCACGTCAGGAATGATTTGGTGCATTCAGTTACTAGAATTATTCAACTTGAAAATACGACAGGAGAGAATCCCGCCTGTGACACATTATTTCCATCTCAGTGAACAATTGCATAGATAATTTCACCCAGCGAATGTTCTACATTTGAAGCCCAGCGTTATGACGCCACTGGATGACTGGCAGTTGAGCACCATTGACACCGAGACATATTCGTAGTACCGTCTGAATCATTTCAGAAATTCAGAGGAGCCCAGATCCACTCACAACCATTACGAGAATGATTTCTTACCAAAAAGAATCACGCTGAACTAATTTCCCGAGACGGTGGGTCCCACTTGCTTCGTAGCAGGTGACGGTTGTCAAGATTTTACATTCTGGATGTTGCGTTTCTTTATTACCAAGCTTGCATGAAAGCCGGAGAAATCCAGGACACTATTTGGGCTCACCGGGCATCACAGTATCGTCAAGTTGAGGGAAATTGGTAGCACCTATATCTCTTTGATGGCTACGATGTAAAGCATGACTCTCACCAATCAGTATTGGACTCTTCCTTTCATACTCTACCGTTCGAGACGGACACGCCATCAAGCAGAAACCAACATGCCATAAGGTAGTAAGGTATCTGCCATGGAAATGAATGTGACGTGACGTTGCAAACTTTATGGGGAAGTGGGTACAGCCGGGATGCCACGCGTGATGAACCCGATTTGTCGCATCCAGTGAGAGGTACCACGAGTAACGCTATGATATGCATTCTCCCCTTTGTCGACTACGCGGGAGCGCAACTTCAAGCTGCTGAGGCCAACCCTGATAGCATCGAACCGCTGGACAACTTCACTCATGGTGGGACGTTTTGAAGGGTCCTTCTGAACCATGTCAGCTATCAGAGGTTGCATGAAATCGAACCCGAGCTTCGACTGGATACGGTTTAGTGAAGAGTATACGGCGTGTGGTAATATGACATACCTCAACAAAATCCTTCTTGATGGCATTGCCGATGTAGAAGACGTCGGTAGGGAAAGGATCACAAGGAGCATCGGAATTCTGAAATTCCGGGACTTCTTTGTCACCTCCCCAGATCGGGACTTCCATAGGTTTGACAATGGAATCATCATAACGACGTGATAGGCCAAAATCGATCAAGAAATATTTCGGAGGACGTTCAGTTCGAGTCTTGTAGCGTGCATATCCGGAGAGGTCTCGCCTCATTGAAGGACTAGCAGGATGAAATGGATCAATGTAGAGCCTTCTTGCATCCATCATGATGTTTCTGGACGAGCAATCGCTGCGAGGGACTGAATCGAAAGATCATATCTCAAGCACTAGTGATAGTACCTACCGATGAGCAACACGGTGCATGTGCATAAAATGGAGACCCTACCCAAGGTCAGCGATGGGCGAGTGAACGTACGAAGGCATACTTCAAATAATTGCCTAACACATTCGACCGCCTCTCCAAAAGTACCAAAGGGAGGGCGTCTGTAGTCTCGGAGCAGAGGCATGACGACAATTGCATTACCCTCCTCATCAGGAATGGGCAACACATCGTAGACCGGAACACAATGGTTAGCATTTGTGACTAGGGTTTGGGAGGAGAAATATCGTGCGACATCAATTTCGTGGGGGTAGTCCCTTCTGTTGACCAGCTTGAGCGTGACGAAAGCGCCATCCGAAGCACGTGTGCCGTCGAGGATCCTGGTAGGGTACTAGCAATTGATAATGGATGAGTGACACAAGACAAACGTCCGACCAATTTAATGCACACCATGGCTACACGGCTATCCTCACACATCAACCAACTCTTCTTTGTACCTTGCCAAGAAGGCACCCAATCCGGAGCATAACGGGGTCGAAGTATATATCCGTTATCCTTCAACCAACTGTAATGTTTGGACCACCACAGCTCAGGATCAGAGAGCTGGCTACCATCTTTGTTCGTCGGTGTGTCGCCAAAAGCTGCGAGCTCAAGTTGAGCGAGTAATACTTCCTCTCGCCTGGCTTCAGCCTCCTTGACTGCTTGCTTTTTCGAACGGGAAGGCATAACACTTGGATGGTGTGCTCTGTAGTGTTTAATTAGTAGTGAACAAATATGCCCAAACATGGATCCACATTGGACCCCGTGGACCGCAGTTGTCGCGGAGCTGTAATTGAGTCACATAGGAAGGATCGGTCGAACGTGGGGTTGCTAGAGGGGACTTTTTCCACACGGTTCCCCTCTTGAAAAGGCGTATCAGAATGCCCTGGTGGAGGTAATGTACCCCCCTTGATCATGTCACCCAACGACCCTCAATCAGTGCTCCTCACCTCAGACCTTGGGTCAGTTGAAAATTATGATTCGACAGCCCCTCTCGCGAGAGTTATTGCCAAGGATTCCCTGCACAAAGGTCATTTATTTCTTCGAGCAACGCTGGACGAAATGATCAAAATTCGTAATATGTCCAAAAGCTTGGATGAAAATCATCATGTCCTTCTCCGAGATACGAGAGCCCGGTATGATGGGTGAGTAAATTGGCGAGGCTTGTTTCAGGTAGTAATTTTTTTGGTTGTTTCATCAGCTTGATGCGACAGAAGATGGAGCTTGAGTCACTTGAGAAGCGCAATTGGATATTCAAGCTCTTTAAATTCGCATCAGTAAACCGTACGAAACGAGAATTCGTTGGCAGCACCTATGATCTCTGGGATTCGACTAGGGTAGCTCCTCCTGTAGTACAGTATTAAGGTGGAAGAAGCTAATGATGACACCAGACAACCTCTGACAGGTTGAAGAGAACCTTTCTATCAACTCCCACGACAGATCTCGCTTCAGTTGAAAGTACGTGTTCACCATAGTGAACTACGAGCTTCCTCAAGCAGCTACTGTAGGAGAATCTGTCGCAAAGGACGAACGGATTGCCGGTCTGGCGGTAGAGATGAATGGTCCCGTTACCCGGGAAGCAATTACCGCTGTCCAGGAGGTGGTGTCTATTCTGGCATCCGGTGATCCCTTCGCCGACCCAACCCCTCCCAACAGTCAAGACGGGCAAACCTTGAGTAAGGCAACAATGTTCCATCCAATCATCCGCTGATCACGTATCCACTACGACTGAACCTTAGCTGCAAGGACAGCGCTCGAGGCTGAGGGATTATCGTCTACTCGAAGTAGTATTTCTACCTCACCCAGTAGCCCTGGCTCGGCCTCCAGTTTCAGTTATCTCAATCTCAACTTCAATTGCAACATCGTCAACAATACGGACACCAATACTCAAGGATTTACCATTAATAACAATGGGTCTGGAAATAGTGGTTCAAGTAGGTTATATATAGCTAGAGAACTCAGCTTTAGTCTTACATTGACCTTGTTGACATAGTTACCAGCCCTCGTTCACCTATGAACAGCCCACCGTCCTAGCTGCTATTTTTCTCTCCAGCGAAACCTCTCTTATGGTTCCACCTCACATTACAGTAATATTATTGCTTACAGCGCAAAGTTCCTCGGGCGGGAAGGATGTTTATGGGCTGGTTTGTTCGTCTGTGCATGAAGTTGTATGGCAGTAGGGTTGACACGTAGTACAACTACCTGCCAGAAGTAGTAGAACCTGGTGTATTCACACGGCAAACCTTGGAATTTCGAGAATCGATTTCCCCTTGTTCCTTCTCACCCATGGAATTCACTCCTAAAATAATCACCACCACACTGTTACCTGTACAACCAATTTGAGCAGTTTGCCATCGATCAGGGGATGCTTGGCGTCCTTGTGGAAGCGAGACTGCCTACCATGCCTGAGTGCTCAAGTTACTTGCTGGGGGTTGTCACAACTCCAGTTCATATACCGTCCCCACCTCCCTCCGCTTCGTTTCGACACACGTAGATGGGCGGAGGTACTGTCCCCCATTCCGCTGTCGTGAAATATGACTCTGATGAATTCTGGGGGGTTGTGTGCCATGGGCGTGGTCTCACCCTCTCAATTCGACAAATTGCACAAACCGTGAGTATTTGTCTCTTTGTTCTATTCAACGACTTACCCTCTGCCGTTCATTAAGTCTCCTCCGATATTGAGTTCGCTATTTGGTGGTCGTTGTGGCTCCGCTTTGCGAACACAACAGATACCAGATATAAAGCAAGCCAACGCTCTCGACCATGGATTGACTGATTTCCGACAATACGCTCCAATCGTCAATTTAGTTTCCAGGCTCAAGGCACTCTTTGGAACTACTCTCACGAATACTTCGGTCAAATGGTGTCTAGGCACTGTAGGCAGACATAAAAAGGGTACTCTAATTGGCTGGGGCGTTCCTCGCAAGTTCGTGGGTGTCCCTAGAATCGGGCGATTGACCCATGACAGTGTCTGGACAATCTGGCCTCTGTGGATAGTCTTTGGACGAAGCCCCGTGACTCGAGCTTTGCGTACCTTCCCTCGATCCCTGCATGCTCTGGGTTGAATCACTAGTCACCATCTGAGACCCCGGGTAGCCGTTTCTGACAAGGCACGGACGCGGATGTATCGATCATCAGCTGGCCTGGTTCAGCCTGACAGCGCCAGAGGTATTCTCATCCGATGTGGCAGCTGTACACAGTACACTCCAACATAAGCATAAACATGGGCTTGAAGATATCACCTGTAGCAACGTCAAATCAAGCACCATGCGAGCGGATCTGGTTATTGTTATACTCTGAGTTACTGGCGGAAGATGGGGCAAATACAATAACTTCAGCGACCAGGAGTGGCGAAGGAGACCCAAGGACACGGTCCACCAATCATAGGCCCTATCGATATCTGATGTACGCCGCACATTTCGTACCTATTCATGCCTCTTACCTTTCCTGATTAAGATTCCCAATCTTCTCGTGGCCCATCATGCAAGCGGGGGGCCAATCCTTGACCTCGAGGAGGAAGTTATGATTCATACTAAATTTATTTTTGTATCTTTGTTTTCCTCTGCAACGGTCAGAGTGGGGGGGGGAGAATATATTCGGAAGCGGTTTTTAAATGCATACACAGGATGGGAGTGTCGATAACCCCAACTTTTGGTTATGACCCCAGTCACCTGCCTATCTCCGAGATTCCTTGGACGCAATACTTGTGCCAAGTGGCGGGAGTACAGCACCATGCTCACGTCAGGCGCGGTCAAATGCATTCAGTAGACATATTCAACTTGGAAATACGACAAAGAGTTCCTCCCGCTTATGAGGCTGTGAAACTGTATTTCCACCTCAGTGAACAAATTGCATAGATAATTTCATCCAGCGAGTGTTCGACATTTGAAACACCGCGCCTTGACACGGCTCAGCGCTCAGCAGTTACGACACGCACGACACGAGACATATTCGTACGTCCGTCTGAACCTTCAGAGCGGTTCATCCATGCGATACCTTGGATCACAACCATTACAGGAATAGTTTCTGGCGAAAAAAGCAAGAATTACGCTGAACTAATTTCCCGAGACGGTAAAGTTAGTGGGTCCAATCTCCCACTTGCTTCGCGTAGATAATGGTTGTCGAAATTTTACACTCTGATCATGCAATCAGGTACCACCCAGACGATGCTTCTCAAGACTCATCGCGGCAGACCTGGGTCAGTTGAGAACTGTGATCCAACAGTCCCGCTCGGGAGGATCACTACCAAGGGTTCCTTACATGCAGGTGGTTTATTTCTCCGAATGAAATGTTCCAGATTCTTCACTTGTGCGAAGGTTTGGAAGAAAACCATCGTGAACCTCTTCGAGAAACGAAGGCCCAGTATGACAAGTGGGTAAACTGGTGAACGTTATTCCGGACAGTAACACTGGCTCTCTTAGCTTGAACCGACGGAAGAAAGAGCTTGATAACATAAATCAATATTTGAACCCTTCAAGCTGATGACAATCAACCGTGAAACACGAGCTTTCCCTTGCAATGCTCAGGAGCTCTGGACTTCGACATGGGTACCCTCTTTTAATAAACTCTTGGGATGAACAGAGCTCTCACCGCTGCCCAAAAGATGGTATCTATTCTGGCATCCTCCGGAAATCCCTTCGCCGATTCGATCCCTTCAAACAATCTAGACGGACAAACCTCGAGTAAGGCGACGACGTTCTATCCAATGAGCATCCGCTGACTCGATGGTTGCTGCTGTATTGAACCTTAGCTGCGAGGGAACTACTCAACCCTGAGGCATTGCCGTCTGTCCGAAGTAGCATTTCCACCAGCCCTGGCTCGACCTCAATATCGTCAATAACACGGATTCCAATGCTCCTGGATTAACCAGCAATAATGACTCTGAAACTAGTGGGTCAGGTAGGTTCTATTCAGCGAGATTTCAGTTTTAGTACCACGTTGACCTTGCCCGCATGGTCCTCGACCATCGATCGTCTGTGAACAGTCCGCCATCCTAGATCTTAGTTTCCTTTCCAGTAAAAATCTCCCTCGTAGTTTTACCTTACATTACAGCAATGATATAGCTTCCAGAATTGAAGTTGGTTAGGTGAAAAAAAAAATCGTACGGTTGATTTGTTCGGAAGTGCACGAGGTTGCACAGTTGACACGCCCCCACCGAAGTGTTCACACGGCGAGCAGAATAATTCTCGAATTATTCCCCTTTGTCCCTTCTCACCTCTGGAGCTCATACTACTAAATATCACCACCACCGTTACTTGTATAACCAACTTGAGCAGTTTGCTATCGATCAAAGGATGCTTGGCACCCTTGCAGAGGCGAGACTACCTGCCGTGCCCAAATGTTTAAGCTACTTGCCACGGGTCGTCACGGGTCCGGTTCGGATTCCTCCCCCCACCTCCCCCCGCTTCGTGTAGGCGGCAGGGGATAGCGTCCCTTCTCCCGTCGTCATGCGGTATGGATTCTGTGTTGGCATGGGCTCGGACTCACCCTCTCAGCTCAACAAATTTCGCGAACGGTGAGTATGTAGTCACGTCTTCGCCCTATCTGACGACTAACC
>QFEM01000784.1:0-11978 GCA_003316205.1 Boletus bicolor
AAGAAGGAGGAGACGTGGGAGACGTTGGTAGAGGAGGTGAGGATGCAGTCGTTGTGATTATGGGATGGGGAAGGGCGTGTTGTCCAGCCTGACCCGTCTGTGATGAAGAGTAAGAGTGTGAGTGTGAATGCTGATGCATGCTGTGTGCAACTGTGGCAGTGGATGGGGCGACGGGGTGAGCATTTGTGAGGCTGCGTTTACGGGGCACGCTTTTCTCGACGGCGAGCTCCGAAGAAGACGCGCTGTGAGATCCGGTACTGGGCCGTCTCTGAGAGAGAATAGGGTCTGGGGCAGGGGATAGGCCGCCTGAGGCATCGTCAAAGCCGAAGGAGAATTGGGGTTGGGGGGAGAGAAGGGGCATGTTTGGAGGGGAGACGGGCGTTATTGGGGATATGGAAGAGCCAGTCGAATGTGAGTGGGAGTGATGTGAGATCGAGTGGTGGGCATGGAGCTGGTGTGGATGGAATTGTCCCGGCTGTGCTTGGTGGGGCCCGATAGGAGAGAGTGACGGTGGCGATGCGACGGAGAGCCCGCTGAGATTGAGGGAGAGCCCGGAAGTGGTCGGACGAGGATCGGTGGTTGGTGACGTCTGTGGTACACCCGGCTGCTGTTGCTGAGACTGCGCAGGAAAGAGATAGGGACCCGCAGGGGATACTGGGGAAGGGAATGGGACCGGCTGCTGTTGCTGTTGCTGCTGGGATGACTGGGATTGCTGTGAAGGGAGTGTGAGGAGGTGAGGTGGCCAGACGCGCTGAGAGGACTGAGACTGGGAGTAATCGGGATAGTCCATTCTCGCGGGGAGAAGCGATGAGTGGAAGGGGGGATGGGCAACCCCTGCTCTTGTAGGACCAAGGGACTCGCTCTAGTGCACTGCCTTTGCCGCGTTCCTCCAAGTCACAGTTTCCTCTTTTGGTACTCGGCATTCTCTCGGCATTCTCTCCCTGTCCTGATACTCCTTACAGCTTGGTAGTAGGCTATCCCAACGTAATCTAACATCCTCGGGGTCTACACGCACCCTCTCACAGCTTTTCGTTCCCCGTCCTCAACTCAAGGCTACTATTCAACACTCTACGCGAGTTCCGTTTATTATCCCTCCTTTTCTCCACTTTGTCATCCCGCTCAACCCCCTTCCTCTCTCTAAAGGTTCGCGCCGACCTAATTCAACGCATGCTACACATAAGTAAAGACATAAACTAACCATCATCCATATTATCTCTTCCCACCGCGTGTACTACCCCACCCCATCAAAACGTGCCAGATTGCTTGTCGATGTCCCAGATTGCTTTCACATTCGCACTTTGCTTGCATCCCCATGCATCATGGATGTTCCTTCCTATCCCGTCAACCGGCCCTTTGTGTTATCTCAGTCCCATCGTGCTCTTTCACACATCTATGACGCCGTTATCCAGGTCACCGTCACACCAAGGTCAGTCCCTGAAACGCCGCAGCGCCGTCTCCACGAGTCCAACAAAATAAGCTCCATGGTCAATCACGCGCCTGTCCGCCCACAAAACACATTGACGAACCATTCTATGAATTTCCATCGTTCGATCGAGCATAAAACTGAGTTGTTCCAAATTAGGCAGGTCCCACCCACGAGCCCCCCCCTGCGGTGCAACCAGCATCTAGCTACCGCCTGCTTTCTCACCTGGCCCAAAGCAAACACGACTCCAACGTTAAATACACGACCTCCATATCTGACAGAGACCCTCTCACTATATTCCGATCCGTTTCATATCCCGCTACCTAAAGGCAAAGTAATGCCAACGGGCGCAGACCGCAAAGTCATCTATCCCTAGACGCGTCCACCTCGATCACGTCGAACGGTCAATGATGTCCATCGCACATCCGCTTCCACAATGCGTGGGTAACATCCCTTCCGTTCGTTCCTCCGAGTCGTGCTACACGCGTTCCCTTTCTTACCCGTCTCGACATCCCGTCGGCGATCTCATGATCCATTCTCTTGCTAGGGGCAGTGTAGATCTCAAGACGACCTGCCCGTTTGACGCCAGTGACCCGCCTGTCGACCGTCCCGATTCTTACGTCCCTCGTGGCGGAGCGCCCATGAATAATGGATCGCATCTCTGTCGGCGATCATAACACGCACACTCAGTGCAAGGTTAGCCAAGTGATGCGTCTGATCATTCGATCTCAGATATCCCGTGTCCGCTAGTACGCACCTCGGAACAGACAATTAATGACTATCCACATGCGGTCGTCCTCACTGTACGGTGCTGGGACTCGCCCCCCTTGGTCGCTTTCATCGTACCATCATATGATATCTGACCCGTACTGGCCCAGACGCGGAGTGTCCTTAAAATCGAGGACGGGCGGTGTCCAACAAGATGAGCATTTCAACTACGACGGGTACCCATATCACCATAATGACCGATCGAACGTTCAACGTTTCAACGTAACCCTTGTCGATGGGTACACCAAGGCAATCAATGGCTATCCGCATGCAGTTGCCCTCACCGTACGGTGCTGGGGACTTTCCCGCTTTCATCGTACCAGCGCACGTGCTGTACTGACTTGTGACGCTCGGGACAAAGGCCAACTGGCGTGCCCTTAAGCTTGAACCTTGAGACCTCGAGGCCCTTGAGGAGAAGATGCATTGACCCATATTACTAGTATGACAACTAATAGGCCTGTATAAATGGCATACCAGGACCCTCTAGGCCAACCCTGTCCGGCAATAAATTCAGACCAGCAGATGTTAATAGCTGAGAGGACAATGTTCTTCTGTGCGACACTTCCATGCCGAGCCAAGTACGGTAGATTTTCTGGTAATGCACAAGGTAGTAGTAATGCACGTTGGCTCATACTGCTAGTACCTGGTAGGGCACAATACGTCCATATTTTGTTGCTCCTGACGCTACTTGTGCATCATGAGAAATGCTGCTATCACTTACCCCCTAGTTTTTTGTACTATACCCACAATTTCCAAGTCGAACGAACGAAAATAATGGAGTGGTTGCTAGCCTTTTGTCTATCACTCGCCGAACATATGCCGAGGCGGAGCTTCAAATATAACCACTGGCCGTTTGGCCGACGCCCTCCAGCCAACCACCAGTTCACTACAGCCGGTGTTTGAATCCAGCATTCTTACAATTCGTGACAAATGTGACCGCCGAAAGCCTGGTATACGTATACGCGCCGACAACGGGAAGTAAGGGTGATCTGAATGCTGTCGTCAAGGTCAGAATGACACGTGAACTTTTTGACTGCGGGGATCAACCAAGTAACTCTTGCCCACCTTTTTGCTTTCCAGGATTGATGACCGACTTTCTTGGTCAGTCCTAGTACTGTAAACATACCAGGCAGACCCGGAGGTCCCGGACGTTCGCGTCGTACGTGTGGCCCGGCGTGGGCGTGGTACAGACGAGCCGGAAACGAGTAAGAATATAACGCGATGCAGAGATCGTCCATGGCTACTCATCTGGTGGAATCCTGCCTGGATCGATAGTGTCGCACGAGCTGAAAAGCCAATGAGATTTCAGAGATATGCACCTGTACAGCGACCCTCACGTTGGCAGAGAAAAGAAGAAAAGGATTTGATTCGCATAACGAGGGTACCACAAATACTGTAGTATCATGCCAAAGACTCAAGGGGAACGACAACATGTAGAAAAAATTCAGCTACGATCGAGGCCGAAAACGTTGATTAACTTGGCACTCGTGTGACAAGGGTAATGAATCTGAAAGTCAAAGGTAACAGGGGTGACAAGGAAAAGCAAACAGTGGTTCTGAACGAGGTATGGGGAGAAGAAGAAAACAAAGGGGTTCCCATCTAACGTCGACGTTTCAGTCGCTTCAGTTCCACGAATTAGCAGCCATCATGCTTGGCGAATGCGGAGGCGAACTGGACTGTTGGAAATACGCAGATTGGGACGGAGACGCCAACGAACCAGGCGGGTAAAGAGGAACCGTGGGCACGAGCTCGAAAACGTGCTGTGCGATCGCCCGCGGTCGGCCAGGTTGTCCAGTCTGACCCAAGGGTTCAGGCGCGGACATGACAGCGTGTATTCGAGGATCGAGATTCATCGGCTGGTGGAACCCCTCTGCACCTGTGAGGGCCGCTGTGCCAGACGTACCGCGGCCATCCCAGATGCACCGAATCTCATTCCCAGGAATGATCTGGGCAAGAAGACCAGTCGAGACGTGTCTCACTTCGATGAATCGTGAGTCAAAGAGGAGGATGTATGGCCAGTGCATGGCCACGCGCTCTGCAGTACCCTCCCATTCGATCGTTCCCGTGGAACGACTTGGCGCCCCATGTTTGTTCACGTAAATGCCGAATTCTATGACCAACGTGAGTAGTGGACTGGATGATTGTAATGATACCTTACCATCATAACACAACAGGAACTCATTTTCGACACGGAACATACCCATTGGCTTGCATGATTCGCAACGCTTTGCCAAACGTTCGTAACCGTCGTCGCGAAGCGGAATCGTAACACTCTTAAAGCTAAACACCACGACGTAAGCAAATACGCCCACGATATCAGTAGGTTCACATACTCAGTGAGATCCATGATTTCAAAACCTTTGGTGCAAAGGATGGCAATCTTTGCTTTCAAAAAGACCAAGTCGAACGATTCCGAGGGCAAGAAAAATTCCTGACAAGAAAAAAAAAGGTCAACTTCAAAGCGAAGACGGTAACCATGCTACGCACCCTATATAAACGGAACCACTCCGACCGAGCAGGTCGTATACCAAACCTCGACGTGAACGAAGCAGGCGCCTTGGATCGTTCGTTGATTTTTTCGACAACAGGCTCGAGCACACGGAAAACGCTGTCGAGCTACGAGAACGTAAGTAAGGATCATAGATTCGATCTATGAAAAGGACATACCCCTTTTTTCTTCATGTAGATGACCAAGGTTCGACCGCCTTGGTTACCGACGCTGAAGAAGTGGACGTCCCGCGTACCATTGACTCGTTGAGGAGTCTGTGATGTATGCGCACTTTGCGGCGACGATGGGACAAGTGCTTCTATATGATAAGCGAACAGGGCCTACGCAAGAATCCTCTATCATTGTCTGTAACGTCATGATAAGGTAACAAACTGACCTTGTCTGCCAGGACGAGGAACATCCCAAAGTCTTCCAACATCGCACACTGCGTAACCATCTTAAGGTGCAGCACACGACGCATAGCTGATATGAGCACCGAGGTTAGATCTCTGACCACCAGCAACTAGACAGCTTACATCGAGAGTCATGTCTGAAGCCAATCCACACACCCTCTGCACATCCAATCGCAACGAGCGCTCTTCCATCCGTCGTAGCTGTAGATGACGCTCAACAACAAACCACGATCGCACTTCAAACGAATGACTCACTAAACGGCACAGAGCACGTCACCTTTCCGGTAAACGAATTCTCGTGGTTCCACGATGGCGCAGTTGCGCTCGCCGAGATCGCAGGCACGAAGAAGGTATCCGTACTGAGGGGTTCCATCTCAAATACCTTGTTAGACTCCTGAACGACCTTGCGCAAACCGATCGCTTCTTCCAGCTTTTGCTTCCATTCCGCCCGTGCCTGGGGACTCTCTGTGAACAGTGTGTATAGACCACCAAGTCTCCCGCTGTAATGGATTGTGCACGGGTAGACAAGACGAGAGTCAACCGCACTGTCAGGCATGCCGCTACCTGGTGTTGTGGGTCCGCCGCCATCGCCATGTCTGTTACCAAGTCCTAGACGCAGAATGCCTGCACTTCGTTGCGTCGGCGGGTCCAAGAAGCTGGTGAGGTTTAATAGGTCCAAAGGAATAGGCTATAAATGTTTTTAGCTGCGAGGGTTATTGGATTGTTTGCGAATGGCTGACTCTGCGATTGACGTAATACTTGGTCACACCATCCTTCTCCTTCGTCTTCGTCAGGACCACTACACATCGCCTGTCAGCAAGGGAAAAGACTGGGTGGGTTATGATGACTTACGGTAATTGTCGAAGAGAAGGACAAAGAGTTCAGTCCATCCATTCCACTCGAAACCGGTCTCCGGCTGTCTCAACAATTTACCGGCATGAACCAATGATCGACTCTCATTCAACAGATCCATATCCTTGTGTCCAGATTTGTCAATACTCAACAGGTACAAATGTTACCAGCGTACTTACCACTGACTCCCCTGGTTTAAACACGATATTCGAGTTGTAGCACCACAGCTGTACTTTTTGCTTCGCAGACTCGACGCCGGGCTCGCTGTCTTTTCCAAGCGCCTTGATGATCTCGAGAACCTGGGGGATGGCTTCGCGATCCTCGTGACCTGCCGGGGTCTCCTCATATATGCCTTTCAGAAGCAACTCGTATCGCAAAAGTCGAGGTATAGGACGGTTGATGAAGCTTTTCATGTCTAGACGATGGGCGTCGGGATGACGCGTACATTGCTGCGGACGGGATCAGCACTACCGGAAGGGGAACTCATGGCGAGACAATCCACATACGTCGACAAAGCTCTTGAAGTCAAAGTTGTTGGCCATCTCATCGTCTATTCGATATGCTGCGATCGGGTAATTCGGAATGTACTCCATGTAAGCTTCCCTGAAGCTCAACGCAGCATCAAACACCGCCGCTGTGACACTCTTGATCATGGGATGTTCCTCGCGCTGGATCTCGTGCAGCTGATCAAGCAACTTGCGATGATGGGTATAGATCTCTACAAAATTGTGGAACACATCTGTGATGAAGTTCTCCAACCTTTCCCGTGGAACAACGGGAGTCTCTTGTGTCCGCAGTGGCTGAACATACATCTAACAAAATGAAACGCTCAGGTATTGCTACCGGGTCACCAAGACATCATCTCGTACCATTTCAATGTTTTCCAGATCCTTCACGTACCCCATTTCACCTTTGATCAACTCGAAGATGATCCTGGAAGTAACATTCCATCTCCAATACCGTTCTCTAGTAGATGGGTTACTCACGCCTGGCGTTTCGCCTCGGATTTGCTCAGACCTTCTCTCAAATCATTGGGAACCAGATCGTGCCATTCCCACTTTGCGGTAGGGCCCTTACCCATGGCAGCCTGGAAAGTACGCAGTTGAGCAACGTTTTGCAGATCCTTGATAGCGTGGATAGCCTCTGCAAGGTAATATGCGTCCGGGTTGCCCTCCGTGGTTTCCTTCATGATCGCTTCAAGGGCAAGAGGGTACTTTTGGAGATGTTCTGAAGGTCGCGACAAGAAATGCTTCAAGTCCAGACGTCGAGACTCTTGCTGCCTCACAGATTGGCGCGAGCATTCCTACAAACCAAACAGAACCCACCCAAAAGTAAGCATTCAATGGTATCCAGCGCAGATATCACCACGAACCTCGAGGAAAAGCCTCAGATTAGCATTCGCCTCAATCTCTTCCTTGAATCGCTTTTCGGCCAAAGGAAGACGAGCGACATAGGCAGGATATGCGTATCGGAAGCTTCTAGCAGCTTCGACAAAAACGTCTCCAATCCTCTGAATGATCGGGGACTGCTCGCGTTGACGAACGTACATCGCTTCCACAAGTCGTTTGTTGCATTCTCGCAGATCGAGAATGTTGCCGAACACCTCCTCGATGAACTCATCCAGTTGAGAAGCAGGCATGATGTGCGTCGCGCGGCGGAGAGGGCGAATGAATAGCTAACCATGAGAGTGAGTGAAGAATCAGGTGTTGGGAATAATTGCGACGAACAGCTTCAACCGAATCGAGATCCTGAACATACTGCTCTTCTTGACTGATCGTTTTGTGTATGATCCTTTTCCAAAAACATGAAGAAAATGATGCAGGACACTGTTAAAACATACGTTTGGCGATGAATTTCGCTCTCCGGAAGACTACGAAGAATAGCAGGGTCTACTGTGTTCAGCCAGTCCTCAGTCTACCACAACATAGTAAGCAGTAGTTTCCGGATTCCGTCTGTCAACTTACATGAGGCGTAACATCCGGTTCAGGTGCTGAAGTAATCTCTGTTACGAGGGTCGCCTGAAACAACATGAATTTGCATAATGAATGAAATTTGGAGACTCACACGTCTTCTTGGACAAACCCATGAATAACACGGATCTTCCTCGCTACACGTTGAGGTGTAACACTTTGTGAGCATGGTGATCACAGCTGTCGGTAGTTCTTCCCTTTCCCTCTGTGACTCCGAATTACCTTCGAGGTCATCCAAGAACATGTACACGTCGTCGACTCCGTCCTGGAGTGGTTTATCACCCCACTCAACTTCATAGAAGAAGAGTTGACTTTGGAGGCTACGCGCTACTTGTAACGCTGCGCGCCTATCCGCCGTAGAAACACCGTGATTTATCAGCAGTTCGCGTTGAATTTGCGATTGAATTGTCGACTTTGAACAGATCGTCACAATCCACACGATGAACATCGAGAACGTGTCCACATACAACTATGTCCTTGCCAGTAAAGGCACGGGGATAAGGGATACTGCTCTTCACATGTGTGCCTCTTGGGACTTTGTCGCGCAGTCTAACAGCGAGATGAGAGAGTAGACTGAAGTTAACAAAACGATCCGGATCGGGATCGTCGCTGTCAGTAAAGTAATCGTCGTCTTCATCCTCGTGGACAGCCAACGCTCCACCGGAGCTGCCAGCAGCACCATAGTCACTTGGCCGGGAGCGATCGAACGAGTCTGAACTGCCCCCGCGGATGCCGTAGCCATTTGGAGAATCGTTGTATGTTTCGGGGTATCCCACCGTAGAGGGTCCGGCAGTTGAGAAAGCATGAGAATCGACCGAGTTGTCCATCGCTAGCACTGAAGAGCCACCTTTTGATGCCGGATAATCGCTGTAAGTAGTAGCTGTGGTAGTAGCCGACGGATTCCGTCCAAGTAGATTCGTTTGAGCTGACGAAATCGTTGATCCTGTTGAAATAGCACGGCCCACGACAACATCTGAATCTTGTGAACGCAGTTGTGTCAGCGTTGCTGGTTCAGGTATTCAGGTCAACGACCTACGGTTGATGAAATCGGTTGATGGTGAATGCTGAGGTTGAAAATCCTTTACACGTGAATTTAAAGTATTTGTGCTATTATCCGGATGGAGACGAGCATTGGTGTGCGGATACGCGTCCGTGTATCTTGATTGGCCAGACAGTTGTTGTTGAAGGGATGGACGGCTTCTGAGAGACTGCTCTGTTGTGTACATGTCAAGGAGCGAGCTCTCGTCAAACTGGCCATTAAGACCTGGAATCGTGGGGGCCAGAGCACCAGGGGGTCGCGCAGAAGGTTTGCGGGATAACTGATCACGGATGTCGTCAGCACCTGGACTATTGCCATTAGAAAGGGTGGGGACGGCTGGAACTGGCTTGTGGATGTTGGGGCCAATGTCTGATTGAGGACTCGTGATTGGTTTTCCAAGAGACGTGGGTGAGGTTGCAGACCCGGCCGAGCCCCGACCACCTATAAAAGCAGTGGATTGCGGGCCAGGCGCTTGGGGTAATTGACGACGACTAAAGATGGGAGTGTGACAGTGACAGACAATGGTTCAGAGTTAGCTTACCCGTCGACATTTGTTGTTCCTGGGTGAGAGGTATTGGGCACAGCCTGAGGGACGTCCGTGATATGAGGGTCCGTGGGACTAGAGACTTGAGGGTGAACAGCGCCAGGGGGAAGGGGTAATGGCCTAAGTCGCCTTTGGGAAGTAGGAGAAACAGCAAACTCGATATTGGAGCGAATTTCAGGGGCATGAGTTGGTTGTTCTGATAAGGTAGTTGGCAGGCTGTACGCGGCCAAGCAGAAGGGATGGTACGTACGTGGAAGGCGAGGAAGGGAAGTTTTTGCTGTAGATACAGGGGGACACGCCGGATCCGGTTCGGCGCGGAAAGTGTTGGGATAGTGTTCTCTTGAATTGGCGGAGGTAGCACTGAGAGGTGCGCGCTCTGTGGGCGAGGCAGTTTCTTCGCCAAAGATGCGCCAGACTTCGTCGTAGAGATGCTGAAGATCCTCTTCACCAGGTGGAGGCGGTCTAGGGTTGGATTGGAAGGCAGACATGATGGAATGAAGGAAGACTGCCGAAGCTGATCACGGCACTGTGGTAGCTGTGTTGACTGTGGGGTCCTTGTAGTCGGACTCCGTGTTGACGTGACTAGCGAGAGCGACGGGAGGACGACGTTGAGCTTGGTTTGCAGCGATCTTGCACCAGGAAGCGTAATGATGTGCAGGTAGACAAGTCGAGGACCACTGCCCGCTAGCTCCAAACTTGGTGCCCGCGCCGTCACCAAGCATGCGGATTTATTCACACGGCCGCCGCGAACACCGACTTGAACTTGATACGTACAAACTCGAAGAATACAACTTCGATTTTCAAGATTCGGTTTGCAATAAAAGTATTTAATCGGCGTAATGGTTGCGTTCAGCAGCTTTCTTGTGCAAACCAGTTGCTGTGTGGACTGAGGTTCGGTCTCGGTTTGCCATACTCGGACGCGGGGCCGGCACCTCAGTTAAATGTATAGACCGACTGTAGCCTGATCACCAAGTTGACCAAGGATAGCCGTTGTTCGGTCTATCACTACACCGGGTTGCTCGAAACACTGCAGTACTTGATCGGCATGGCGGCAAGGATCCCAAAATTAACATCGTCGGTGCACGACGTCAGCGCTGAGAAACCTCCGTTTGGTTCCAGGTGAGCAAAGAGGAATTATTGCACCGATCTCACTATGTACCGACAAATCACCGCCAAACTACCAGATTCCTGACAGAAAATGCAGATGTTTGGACCCAAAATGCATGGGATCATGTCCCTCCTCCCGATGATCAGGCAGACAACATTACTTCTTCTCTCCGAAGACAGCGGCTTGCTCCTGTGTCCGACGAAGATAAAGAGAAATACAACTCAAAACCTGCCAAGTATTGGTGAGAACATGTCCTTTAACATTGAGCTTGCATTGTGACACAATAACGATAAGGGACAATTTTTATAAAACGAATGCAGACAACTTTTTTCGTGACAGGAAATGGTATCCTGCTATGTTGACGATCGACCAGCCTTGCCTTACTTTGACTTAGGTTGCATCTAGAATTTCCAGAACTATTGGTCGCTGCAGAGCCTGAGGTGTGTCGCCCATTCAACTGTTATGTCGCCCTTGCCAAGTCGATCAGTCAGGAGAGATAATTATTTGCGAAATCGGGTGTGGTGAGGCGTTGACTTGCGTGGTCCAGCACGTTTCCTCTAAACAACTCAGTCAAGGTGCTGGAAATGCCGCGTTTCCACTACTTTCCGCAAACAAAAACCCTCGCCTTGCAATCCGAGCATACGATTACTCCTCCCATGCAGTCAAGCTAGTGCAAGCAAGTATCTTCACTTTCTACTTACAATGCTCGGCATAGAACTATTCATGTATACCTACAGAATAATCCCCTATATAATAACCCACCAATCGGCTCAATTCAATCCGCGGTATGGGATCTCACCTCCGAGAGCACACTCCCACCAGGCATCGAGCCAGCATCAGTCGACATTGTTCTCTGTGTCTTCGTCCTGAGCGCTCTACACCCTAACGAATGGGGAAATGCAATAGCCAACATCTACCGTGTACGTAGCCTCCAGTTTCGTCATCGCAAGCATAATTCATTTCGTTTGGTAGATGCTCAAACCAGGCGGTATCGTCCTAGTCCGTGACTACGGACGATACGACCTCACCCAGCTGCGGTTCAAGTCTGGGAGAATGCTCGAAGACAATTTCTATATACGCGGAGACAAGACGCGCGTATACTTTTTCGAGTTGGGTACGTACTTGTATCTACAGCTCTCTACCGCCCACAAACATCTACCGTGGCCGCTGAAAGATGAATTGGCGTTGATGTTCACCGGCTCTCGAGCATCGTCGTCGCAAACGACGGTTAGAACTACAGAAGAAGTGACGGACTCTCAAGATCGAGAGAACGACATTGGGAACTCCATATCGGGCCCCGTATCCTACACCCCGCCCTCGCGCGACTCTGCCTCACCTGCGCCGTTCTCGAATCCTTCGACTGATCGATCGAC
>QFEM01000789.1:0-19415 GCA_003316205.1 Boletus bicolor
AAGGGAATACTGCCCTCGTCAGACATGACGTCACAGGTGATCACGCGAACCTGGGTCCACTAGCGTAGGACCAGCGTACGGACGGTTAGACACTCAACCGACAACGGGGGCTAGTGCTCTATGCCCAGTAGCAATGTTATCCTTATTTAGACAGCGGACGACCATATATATGAGCGCGGGGCGGGTGCTCTACCCGTAGGCGTCAAGTGCCTATCACTTATTCCTCTTAAGCCTGAGGTCGCGGCTCTCGGTGTGCTCAGGCGAAGAGCCCGAAACACGGAAGGTGGGAGGGAAGCGGGAATGAGATAGAGGCAAAAACCAACGATCTAGTGACTCAACCCGCAGGTGCACGCAGCAGATCCCAATGGTATCCTAGAGCCCGTCGACCAGACGCTCTCGCAGCAACGACCCAAAGGCTCGATTTACGCACGCTGTGAGTAGGAACGTCTAATGGAGGGAGAAGAGGAAGGGCGAAGTAAACAACGACACAGTGAAGTGTGTGTCAGAAGGCAAAGACTGTAGTAGTATTGACAAAGGGGCATCGGGGAGTGAAGAGCTCGGCAACAAAGAAGAAGTTTCGGAATTATGAAAGAACCACGAAAACCTGAGAGTCACTAAGTGTGATATTCAAGGGAAAGAAATGGAATTCCGAAACTGAAGTATGTACATGGAGTGGAACGACTACTTATACTACCAGCTTGCTTTAGGGCAAGCCTGGGAAACGGAATGTTCTGGAAGATTACATGAGATGATATCATGGTGATGTCATGATGACGTCGTAGTAACATCACTGATCGAATGTGCTAGAAGGATCATGATAAGATTAGACAAGAAGATAAGATAAGATAACGGAAATTGGTGAAATGGTAGAGGAAAATGAACATTTTATCACGTGTCGTTTCACCAGATATAAAAACAAATCCTG
Source organism: Boletus bicolor (assembly GCA_003316205.1). Classification (NCBI taxonomy): domain Eukaryota; kingdom Fungi; phylum Basidiomycota; class Agaricomycetes; order Boletales; family Boletaceae; genus Boletus; species Boletus bicolor. Next base: position 926 of record QFEM01000789.1, read on the forward strand.
GACAATGGTAGAAATTACAATCTATGGTATGATAATTATTGTAGTTTGTGTCATTTGAAGCAGCATGACACTTACAGTCAACAAAGAAGATTCTAAATTCAGGAACCTGTTAAAACTTAAACCTGGGAGTTGGTATGGTGGAGTTCCAAGCAACAGTGTTGACCTATGTACATTTGCAGCACACTGATACCATACAACACCAACAAGACAAAAGTTCCAGTAAGGGTGGCACCAGCCAAGATGCCAATAGAGAATGCTTGAATCCCGATAAATGTTTTAATCCAGGCATCTTTGTTTACAATGAAAGATTAGAGAGAAGTCAGAGGCAAGGAACTGCATGCAATTACTGCCTATTGGATCATACTCTGATTGTACACCTTGCAAGAGTATACTTGCAAGTACCAGGTGTCATAGGGCTCCTTGGGAAGTTAAAGTTATTATCATTTTTGGGTGTACGGACTGTGCAATTGGATGCCAAGTCACGTGATCACCACGCACGGAGACAAAGCTTTTCGTGAAGGATTAGGGTCCTTCAAAGTAGAAAACGAGGGCCGTTTTGAGGCCGTTTTGAGTGTCGTTTTGAGAATCGTTTTGAGCAGCTAGAATCGAAAACGGCCCCAGCGTTTTGAAAGATCCATTTTCGGTTATGTCAGTCTGAGTTTGAACCGCAACACCCAGTGCGCTCTACGCTCTACACTCGATATCAGCCTATAACGTTCGTTATCACTCAACCATCCACTCATTTACATTCCCTTGTTACTCTTTCATCTTCATCTTCAAATTGGCTGGTTCCAAGCACTCTTCAAAAGCTTCAAAGCTGGATTCTCGTGTTGCAAAGAAAGGGCCCGGGTCAGCTCGAACCCCCGATTCAAAGTCGACCGGTGTAACCAAGGCTCCTGGTACCCAACTAAAGGACAAGGAGAACAGAGGCAAGACCAAAAAGGCCCAGGCCGTGATCCAGTATTATTTATTAATGTTATATATTTCATTTTGGCTGATATTTGAATAGCTGGGCGAAACCCGAGAATTACCATCTCACAGAGAGTCTCCTGAGCCTCATCGAAGACTCTGTGACTTGGAAGGTCGCTCTTGGGTTCGATAAGGGTGCTGCCATGAATCCGACAGCTCAAGGATGTAGGTGGAGCAGCAAGACTATAGGATTCTGCAATGATGGCAGTGAGATATCCATTAGTTAAGATCTCTGTAAGCTGCTGGCGCTCGGACTGGGTGGGCATGGTGGTTGGAGTGAAGAAATGTAGCTGTTATCATTAACTCGTTGATCACAATTAAATTTAAAGTCCGACAGTATGCCGCGCCCGGCGAGCCCAAATCAAAAACTGAAAACCGCTCAAAACGACACTAAAACGGGGTGTGTCAAAGCACAAAGCGGTTTTGAGTGTGCCAAAACGATTCTCAAAACGACACTCAAAACGGCCTCAAAACGGCCCTCGTTTTCTACTTTGAAGGACCCTATTGCCAAAAGTTCTTGTTAACCAGCCATGGGCACCACGCTCTTCGGAAACCCGACCTCGCAGCAACAACCGACGACAGGAAGTAATCTTTTCGGGGGCACAAACCCGTCTCAGCAGCAACCGACGACGGGAAGTGGTCTCTTCGGAAGTACGAGCTCTTCTCAACAACCATCGGCGACGGGTGGCTTATTTGGGGGTACGACACAACCTGCGGCAGTGACGGGTGGGAGCATCTTTGGTAGCACCACGCAATCCACTACGACTGGGAGTATCTTCGGAAGTACTACCCAACCTGGAACGGGAGGAAGTATATTCAGTAACACAACGCAACCCGCAACCGGAGGGAGCATTTTCGGTGGCACGACCCCTCAGCCTTCTGGAGGCAGTCTATTCAGTGGCGCGAATACGCAACAATCACAACAACAACCAGCAGGCAGCTCGTTGTTTGGTACTGCGACTACGCAACCCCAGCAGTCTGGCGGGAGTCTGTTTGGAACTAGTACCAACACACAGCAACAGCCTTCCACTAGTCTTTTCGGAACTACGAATGCGACGACTCAGCCTACCGCGAGTCTCTTTGGTAGCACTACGACGAACGCACCTGCACAAGGAGGTGGGCTTTTTGGGAACTCCACTTCGTCCTCGAACCCACTGTTCGGGAATAAAACACCTTCCAGTATATTCGGGGCCCCGGCTACTGGCACATCCACGACCACGGGAACGAGTGCCATCTCGCCGCCAACGCTTTTCGGACAACCAGCTACGCAAACCACCGCACAACCCACTACCTCGTTGTTCGGACAGCCTATGCAGCAACAACCACAAAAACCAGCAGGATCATTCTTTGGGTCCACCATTCAACCGTCGACCACAGGGACTCTGTTTGGTAGTACTCTTGCTACCCCGACCTTGGGGGCTGGGCTGGGTACGGGGTCAATTCTGGGAAATTCCACGTCGAGATCTTCGCAATCGACACTCACTGCCCAGCAACAAGATCCTCAGAGTCAGTTTATGGCACTGATGCAGAGGATCGATGCTATTGCCGAGGCTTGGAATCCAAATTCATTGCTGTGTCGCTTCCAGGTGAGTATTGCATGTGATACGCGAAGTGCGAAAGACGCGAATTGATGTGAATGATTCCTAGCACTATTTCTATAACTTAGTCGATCCAGCCCTTATAAATCAATACGGTCGGCCTGCGAACGCAATCAACGAGGCTCTTTGGCAGAGAGCCATAAGAGAAAATCCGGATCCTAGTTGGTATGTGAACAGCGCGTCTCAGTAGAACAGGGAATGCTAAGGTTATGTGTTTCAGCATGGTGCCTGTGCTAGCTGTTGGTTTTGACGCGCTAAATGCTCGGGTTGAAGCGCAGTCTGCTCAAGCGACTGCGCAGCAAGAGAAGCTAAAGGTGGCTTTATTATGTTGAGCTGTTCCTCACGATCTTGATCTCGTTGCTTAGGAACTCAAAAGGCGATTGCAGGCCCTGACGGCGACTCATACGGATACCACGCTATCCCGACTTCATCGCGCTCTATCTCAACATACCCAACTATCTCAGCGACTTCTCAGCTTGGTCCAACATTTACACCTCCTCATTCCAGCTGTCCGTTCTTCCTCCATACGTCCTGAGGAAGAGGCACTGCGAGTCGCGCTTGAAGAGATGGAGGAGGATTTACGAAGACCCGGCGGAATGAGCAAGATGAGGAGCAAACTGAACGAGTTATGGGCGTTGGTTGGGGCCATTAATGCGGCCAGGGAGCGCGAAAAGAAGGCCCGGGGTGAAGGGGCGGTAGAATGGACAGTTGTAGACGAGGAGGGTTTGAAGCAGATAACGCAGGTTAGTCATCTTGCGCCAAACCAGCGATGAATTACTACTTACTGGTTACAGATACTTTCCGACCAACAGGCAGGTCTGCAGCATCTGACGAAGATACTACAACGGGATCTCAAGGATCTTGGGGTGATCATGGGAACCAATGGAGAACGGGAAGATGGCCATACAAGCGCGGACATGAGGTTGTCCGCTTCGCCTTCTCCATTGAATAGTTCGACGTCAACGCTGCGTGCAAGTGCTTTGCGATGACTGGTACCGCTTGGCAAATACATTTGGTGTATACAGTACCCAGCTGGTTGTTGTATCCCTTGTAGTTTATGTTCGGGTTACCCGGAAGGACAAAGGAAGGCGTGTGAGACTGCGTTGTAAGGAAAGGCAATCCTAATCTCGTCAACCTTTCGAAATCTCCAGGACGTCCTCGCATGTGCATCCATTTATAACTAACCCACACGGCTACCAGCGCGACATTCGCAGCGACGACGACTACGACACCATCCACAGCTTCAGTGGTAACTGAACAACACGACACGACCTAACACGATGCGCTACCGTACACTTGAGATACGTTGGCACGACTCCAAGCCGATATCAACTTGTGACTTTCAGCCCATTCCCTTCAAAAAAGCGCGTCCGCCTCAAGAGAAGAACTTTGCATCACAGTCCTACAAGCTCGCAACAGGCGGAGAGGACAATCATGTTCGGGTACGTTGACTTCTTGGCTTAGACGCGCTCGTGGCCTCAACCGTCGCGCGCCCGAACATACATATAGATATGGATGGTACACCCAAACATTCTGCCTCCATCCATCATAGAATCGGGTGAAGCTGTTGTTCCGCCGCGACCGCCACGCGTCGAGTACCTCGCGACTCTCAGCAAGCATTCTGCGCCAGTCAATGTTGTGCGGTTTTCTCCCAACGGTACGTGTCCATGACCTCTTGTGGATTTTTCTGTTCATGTAATTGTACAATACATTTAGGAGAACTTATTGCTTCAGCTGGAGATGGTACATTTTATATCGTGACGACTGTCGCAATTTTGGCTTACAACTCTGCAATGCTTGCAGATGGAATGATCATCATCTGGGCTCCATCGAGTACACCACCACCTGCGACGTACGGGTGTGACCTCAGCACCGAGGACCTGCAATATGAAAAAGAATATTGGAAACCTCGTACAACGTTCCGGTCAGTTTTCGATTCATCTCCGTTGGTTTATTCCCTTACGGAGGATCTAACAAAGTTCCACTTGGTCCAGGTGCACAACTATGCAGGTGTATGACCTTGCATGGAGCCCCTCAGGGGAGTATATCCTTGCTGGTAGCACTGACAACTGTGCACGCGTTTTCACAGCAATAGATGGTGCGGTTCATCTCCTCTCTCCTCTTCTTTCTTGAACTTAATCCGTCATGTATGCACCTAGGTAAATGTATTCATGAGATAGCAGAACACAGTCACTATGTGCAAGGCGTTGCTTGGGATCCCTTGAACGAATACATTGCCACGCAGAGCAGCGACCGCTCCATGCACATTTACCGAATTTCGACCAAACAAGGATCTTTTGAGGCACACGCGGTCGGGAAAAACACCCGCATGGCATTCAACCACTCGCGCACGCCGAGCACGCAGAGCCGTATCAAGGGAGGATTCAAGCGCGAATCCACCAGTGATGTGGAGAGCGTTTCTGTGGATCAGAAAGAAGAGAGAGACTTTCCCCAGTCAGGCAATCACAGCAATTCGATCGCATACCCGCCGACACCTGCTACCTCTGTCGCGAGCACACCTTCGACCATGTTCCCCCCACCCACTTTTGAACGACCATCTTCCCGACGTTCTTCATTCAGTGGATCTAATGCCCCATCGTCACCAGCCCATTCTCACTTCTCCAGATATGGTCGTTCTCCTTCTCCAATGCCTCCTCTTCCTGCTATACGTGCCTTGCCCTCGCCAGCATGGTCGACCATAAAGTTATACGGAGATGAGAGTTTCACGAATTTTTTCAGGAGGTTGACATTCAGCCCTGATGGCGGTTTGTTGCTCACGCCCGCCGGACACTTTGAAGACTCTTCTTTCAGCGCCGGGGCCAAAGGGGATGAGACACCTACTAGGGGCCGCAAGGGCCTGTCAGCTGACAAGAGTGGTTCAAATGCAACGCAGGGCGAACTGACCAACCCAAACTCCGCGTCGTCTGTTTTCATTTATTCCCGCGCCAACTTTGCACGTCCACCCATTGCTCAGCTTCCTGGACACAAAAAAGCCTCTGTTGCAGTACGCTTTTCTCCTATTTTGTACGAACTACGACATGGTGTCGTCGGCGCCGGAGCTGAGGAGACGAAAACGGCCGTCCTAGATAAAAACAAAGAAGGGAAGCTAGCTGTTGACCTCATCAGCGGAACTGGTGGGCTGGTGCATGAGCAGCCTGCCCTTTCCCTGTCTCCACGAGCAGAGAAGGCACCTACTTCCCAGCTCCCGGCCGCTGGCTCCGAAACATCAGTGGTTTGCTCACCTTTGCCGCATCCGCCGAAACAGTCCAATTCTAACGTGCCTATGTCTTCAAAGACTTCTACGCCAGTTGTCTCTTCACCCCCCAGTGGGTCTGTATTCGCACTTCCCTACCGAATGCTATATGCGGTGTTAACCATGGACACTGTCACCATTTATGACACGCAACAAGCGGGTCCGGTCTGTCTATTGACGAAATTACATTACGATGAGTTTACAGACATGTCGTGGTTCGTGACTTTCTGTCCTTGAACTCTCTGAGCGTTGGTTCACTCATGATTATGACTGTATAGGTCTCCAGATGGACAGGCACTCGTGCTTTCCTCACGGGATGGCTATTGTACCCTCATCGTCTTTGACGAGATACTCCCGGCACACCACACCCAGCAATCAACCCTCCAGCTTCAGTCGATAGCTCAGCACAACTTCGTGCCGCTCACATATGCGGCATCCTTAATTCCTACCCATACTGCTGCTCCGTTGACGCCGGCTAACACAACTGTGGGACTGCCTATCATTGCACCGCCAGTCGTCCCAGCAAAGCGGGCGCAGCTGCAGGGAAGCGAGCCATCCCCACAGCAAGCGCCGACACCGAAGTCGGCCGTCGAGGATCCCGCGCCCGCCGGTGGGAGCAGTGCCAGTACAGACATCCCTGATGCGATCGAAGAAGCGAAAGATCAGCCGCCAAAGAAAAAACGGAGGGTTGCGTTGACGCGGGTCGGTGATGTTGGGGCGTGAATTGAGAGTGGATAAGATCTTAATCGTGTTTCATGCGTCAAACGAGTTTCCCGTGCCATATATTACGTGCCGTTTTTAGTCTTTTTTTCTCTGGTCTCGTGTTGTTCCTTGGGTAGTTTTTTTCTTCCAAGGAACTGTCTGCCTTGATGCATACACTCGCGAATTGGAAGTGTTGAACGTTTGAACCGTACGTGTATTCTGAAACTGATGCGATGTGATGTTGTCAATTTCGTCATATGTACAATGTGTCAGAATGGGCATGATCCAATCCAGTTGGTCCCTCTCCTCCCTATCTATGCATCCAATCACACAACGAAATACGCATGCATGTGCCGTGTATCTGAACCCTTTTGCTAAGACCCTTATCCAGTCTTGTTCTTACTCCTCTTGCCGACCTGGGCTTGGTAACCGCTCTTGATGGCGTTGACGGATCGTCGCGAACCACACGACTCGCAGGACATGAAGAATATACGGTTCTCCTTCGTGAGGAGGGTGTCTGGCGATTTGCATGTTTTGCAGGTGACATATTCAACTGTAGAGGACACCGCCACGCGTCAGTCAACAAACCATTTCTCGGTGCATATCGCGAGATGCCAGACTGACCGATATACCTCCTCAACACGTTCTCTACCTGTTTTGGCTGGAAGCGGCCCTTGATGACCAATCTCCCTGAACCGTCAACACTTCCCGTCGTACCCATCTCAGCAAAGAGGAATTGAATGACGTGTTCTGGAGACCTGTGCATACGCTTGCAGATATCCGCGACGTTCGCGAAGATGGAACGGCGGACACCTTCCCGGAGGATTTGGGGTGGGGCAATAGTGTACCGCTTTCCAGCGGAGGTGAGAAGGGAAGGGTTAGAGGCATGGAGGGAGACATAGAAACGCGTGAGGAGCTGCATGGATAAAGTTCATGAGGGTGGCATGCGTGAGCTGAAGTAAGGATTGTTTACCTCTTGATATGTATAATCACGATCACTCGTAAGCCAAGCCTCACTACCAGAGTCAACGCCAGGGGGTGCTTCTGGTCTCGCGAACGGATCGTCACCGAGCTCCGCTTCATCGAACTCGTTGAGGTGTTCTCCATCGTCGATGTCAACATCGTCTGCACCCTCTGCACCCCCTTTCGATTTTGATTCCTCGAGTTCCTTTTCAAACTCTTCCATGGCCTTTTTCTTGGATGACTTTTTCTTCTTCTTCATGTCGGAGAAGTCGAGATCTTCGGAGGGGATCGCGGCGGAGGAAGCGCCTGCTGGTGTAGATGGGCCAGAGCCATCTTCGCCCTGATTTTCCGGAATTTGCGAGATCAGACAAGTACCGACGACGAAGGTTGCATAACATACGAGATCCATAGGGATGTCCTTCTTCTTTTTCTTCTTCTTGAGGCCGTCGGGGAACATGGACTTGAACTCATCGTCCTGCTTCTGATCGTCCCCACCTACATTGCTGCCCTCGGTGGTCTGATTACGCTTCATCTGCTCGTGGACGGTTGTGGGGCCGAGGTCGACCGCATCGCCGTTAGTGGTCGTGCTCTCGATCGTGGTCGGTGCTGGGGTGGTGGGGTCTGCCTCTGGCCCGAGTGGATCTTCGGTGAACGCGACGGTCTTTTTCTTGCGCTTTTTCAGCGAGGGGTCAAACATTGGTTCTTCTGCCATTTCGATGTCAAGGCTGCCGTCGTCGTCGTCGTCGTCGATGAGGAGGCTTTCCTGCTCGTTGTCGATATCTCGAGTCAGGTGGGGTCGATGCCGAGTATTCGAGTCGGCGCGCGAATTTCGGCATGGATATTAGAACTCCGCTCGCTGGTGGCCGATGTTCTCCGAGTGTACCGTTTTGCTTTGACATTTCTTTTCCTATATGTTCGCCAGGCAGTCCGTCGCTCGTCTCGCCGTACAGCAGGCTCACCGTCACGGTGCTGCCCACCAAAATGCCCGCAACATGGCCACCCTCCGCGAAATTGAGCTGCGGCTCAAGTCAGTCAGAAACATTGAGAAAATCACCAAAGTAGGTCGCTTTCTCGCACCTGAGAGCAAGATGGGTGTTGAGTTGCTGTCTGGTGTAGTCGATGAAGATGATCGCCTCCACCAAACTCGCAAAGGCGCAGCGCGCCATGAACGCAGGCAAAGAATACGGTATTGCCAACTCCGGTGTGTCCGCGTTCGCCCACTCACGTTGGACTTACCCGCTAACCCGACTCTTGTCACCCAGAAATCTTTGACCACACTCCCTCGGAGACGCCTGCCAAACGCAAACTCTTCATCGTCGTTTCTTCCGACAAGGGCCTCTGCGGTGGTATTCACTCCTCCGTCTCAAAAGCCACCCGCCGTGTACTCGCGGACACCGAGAACGCCGTCGATGCCGACTCTCCCGTCATGGTTATTGGTGACAAGTCCAAGGGTCAGCTTGCTCGTACACTTGGCAAGAACCTCACTCTCACTTTCAACCAAATCGGACGCGACATTCCTACCTTTGCGGACGCTGCTGGTGTTGCCGACCTGATCGTCAAGAGCGGTGTCGAGCACGATTCGATCGCCATCGTATACAACAGATTCGTTTCGGCTATCTCATATGAGGCTGGTATCGTCGAGGTTGCCAATGAGAACACGTTCAAGGAGTCCCGTAAGCTTTCCGTCTGCTCCCTCGCATGCGATGTATATTGTGCTCACATATACTCTTCACAGCTGGTTTCCGCGCATATGAGATGGAGGACGACGTCACCAAGGACCTTGCAGAGTTTTCACTAGCAAACGCCGTCTATGCTGCCCTGGTCGAAGCACACGCATGTGAACAGAGTGCTCGGTACGTGCAATCTCATCTCAACCTGATTCGACCGGACGTTTCATTTGCATAAACAGTCGTAATGCCATGGACAACGCATCAAAGAATGCAAAGGACATGATTGATACTCTCACGATGCAGTACAACCGTGGTCGCCAAGCCGCCATCACGAACGAGCTGGTCGACATTATCACTGGTGCGTTACAGATGTTCCGCTCAGCTTTTTATGGTGGCCGACTCAGACTGACACGAGTTGATCCCGAACAGGCGCAAGTGCTCTGTGAGATTCTGCATGCATACGCTGGTTACCCTCAGTTGTCGGCCTCCGTAGTAGACAAAATCTATCCTTCCTTTTCCTTCTACCCTTTTTCGCGGGAGGTATCTCGAGATGAACTTGAGCATGATATTCGGTCTCGTGAGTAGTGTGCTCTGCGCTCCCGCTCCTCGTACCTTAGAGAAAGACTCGTGGCTTTTCCCGCTGAAACTGTGTTAAACAAAAGGTGCATATGGAGGTCATGCGTCATGTAAAGGCAGGTAGGGTACATGTAATTTTGTGTCATCTCCCAGGCACCGCGAGGTAAAGGATGCAATCAGAACTGAGAAAGGGACAGGACTATCAGACGTTGGAACAGTGGTTGTGGCAGGGTTACTTACACGAAGTGGTTGGAAGAACCATTTGTTCTTGCCGCCTTGGTACCGCTCCTCGAAAAGTTTCTTGATGTTCTTGCGAGCGTTCTCACGCTGCGTAGGCTCCTTGAAAGTCTCGACTGCCACTGCTCCCTTGAGACTCTCCAATTCCAAAGCATAACGAGTAGGGAAGAGATGCGAGTAGTTGACGGTCTTCATGAGGGATAGTTTTGGGGTCACGATGTGGCGAAATGAGATCTGAAAGGAAACCGACCTTGATGAAAGGCTTTACTCTGCTTCTCCGTTGCACCTTCTTGGTGCCCATGCGGCGGGTGACTTTTCGCGGGTAACGCTCGATACCGGCAACGATCGCGTGGGGGTAGGGACGCTCCTTGGTTCCTTCGTCGAGCTGCTTAATGACGACGACCTTCTTGCCTGCCTGACGGCCCTGCAAGACGATGGCAACCTAGAGTGAAGAATACATCATACACGTCAGTTCACCCCGAGGTCATCTCGAACTGAAACAAAAAAAGCGTCACTTTTCCTGGCTTGTATACTGAGGCGCTGGTCAGTTCAGGTCGCGATCTGAGTGAGCGAGGACGTACTTTTGGGCATCTTGACGTCGGCACGGGCGGTGTACTTGTGACTTGCTCGTCGTTTAGGATTTTGCACTGCGTCTCTCCAAGCCATCCGGCAATCTCCGTGAGTACTGTACAGTTGCACAAATAAGGTATACAGCCTGTACCGAGTGGCGGTGCAATTCTATTTGGGCTAACCAGGCCGGCGAGTACCACCTGCCACACGCCATGAACTCACAAATGGCAACCTGAGATTCCCCTGCTACATTCATTACTACCATGTACTTTGTGGGCCACCCCTCCTTCAGAAGCTCGCATCTCGACCTCTGCCAACTCTGCTTCGTGCGAGCGTCTCTTTGGCGACTTTGCTACCGTCCTGACCAAACTCCGATCGCATACTGAGCCTCGCCGGACTCAGCATGCCATCTACTTGATGAATACGTGTCGAAAACAGAACCCGCGTGAATTCCGTCTCGGGTGGAAACGGTACCTCGCGTCCACCGTTGCGAGCACTGCTGAGCGCTGACCATGCATCGTGATCGATACTCTTTGCCTGCGCCAGTTTCCTCTACCACCATTACCCGCTCGGTGTTCTGCGGTCTTTCCACGTATTACATGAAGAATAATACCCAGCTCAACGATAGGTCATTCTATCCAGCTGTACTGACCGCGCAGATGACAAAATATACGACGCGTTTGGTGATACGGAAAACAGGCCTGAAATGTCCGTTTTTAACATGAAGTAAATCTTGAAATTATATGGCTCAAAGACGAAGCCTGTAGTGTGGCTTGTTTCAAGTCTGGCCTTACACATCGGTAGCAAATATTATTAATCGCTTTCGTGACAACCATGCGTATCTAGCGAACTTGCAGCAAGGGAACTGTACAGCACCAAATGCTTTCCAGGAATGCGATCAGTCAACGATCGCACCCGATTGGATCGATGTATTTGCCAGCTACGTTCGACGTTTGACGTCGCACCCGTTAGATTTTCTCAGCGCCAAAACTCTGAGAGATGATATAGTTTCAGATTCATGTGCTGACTCGCTTGGACAATATGACATGTATCACCATGGTGCGCCGCTCATGATAACGAACGACCAGACGAACTACCTTGGCGCTTGTCCGCCGATTTAGTTGCTTGAGCCGGCGGCGCGGGTCTTCGCGATCTTCATCTGCACGGACAGTTCGTTACTAACGTGACATGTCGCTTGACGGCTACCACAGATCATCGAGAGCTGATGATACCACGGTAACCAGAAAAAACCCTAAACTGTTGATGTTGGATCGCGCCGTAGCGCCGCCAACAAGTCGCTATAGTCAAGTGTACTATGTATGTCCATCCCGCGGAATGATGCGTATACAATTACATATATTAGATCACTCGCACAACTGTATTCAAACCACTGGCCACAAGGTCAATCCACCTCAAGGCAAGAGGTGTGCGCATGTGCAATCAACGGGTTCTCGCAATGGTGGAGGAAGATTAAAATGTTTCATGGAGTTCACATGGCGGTCACTCTGTCACGGTTTACCTACGGCTGCCACTAATTTTATCCACATCCCCGTTTCGTATTGACTCATGATATCATGACATGCAAGCCAAGCTACTCCACACCGCAAACGAAGAGTTTGTTTCCGAGATCCAAGCGTCCGATGGTGCGGTAGGGATTCGCGATCGTTACAACATTATGGGTTCCGGAGTATGTGAAGTAAACCTGCAAGGCTTCGGTGGACAGCAATGTGATGGCAAAAGAATACGCCAGATTGTGGCATAATTAACGAGCTTTTATAGCAAGCTGCAAGGTCAACGGATAAGGCGCGAACAGATAGCGGTCGGCATTCTAGTTGTTGACTAGAAGGTTGAATCAATAACATGTGTACGGCGACGGGGGACGACATATGGAAAGAGCAGCCAAGAACTTACCAGTTGTCGCCGAGGAGGGGAGCAGTCCAAGCCGGCAAGAACGCCGTTGGGGGCATGGATTCCGAGGTAATGCACCTCTGTATCAACGTTGTCATCCTTGCCAACAACACCTTGACCGGTGCAGCAGAAAGATTGGCCAGTTTTGCAAACACCACTAGGAATACCTGAGGGAGAGCTATGTATGGCGAACAGCTGAATGGAATGAGCAGCAAGCTGAGATAGACGCGTCCATGGGACTTACCAGAGGGGGGGGGGGAGATCCGCGGGGCAATCCGTTGCGATTCTCACCTGAGACGCCTCAACCACTGAGCTCAGCTGAGACGACGGCGGCAACGGTAACGAGAGCGAGGACGGCAATGAACTTCATTGTGGTCTGTAGGTACTAAGCGAGGAGGAAAAGGGAATGAAAGGGAATGAAAAGAATGCATTCGTTTATAACGGCACCGCCAGCGTGAAGTTGCTACGGCCACCGCGCGGATTCGATTGCGAGTGCGTTTGAGGAACTGATTAAATAGGAGTGTGTTTTAGAATACTTATCGATGGTATCAACGTGGCCCAAGTAACTCCGTGAGTAGTCTCGGCACGGTATGTGTTCCTTAATCAGGTACCGTCTCAGCTGATGCAGCCGAAGATTTGCAGCATCTCATAGCGCTTCTACAATAAGGCCAGTATGTCATTTGGAATCAGCTCCATTCCGTTCACGCAGCTGATTTGCAATGCCTCGGTTCACCTGGTGCAGACCAGCACCATTAGGTGTGCACTCTCAATGTTGAGTTGCCCAGTCTCTTACGAGGATTAAGTTTGTAAAACATCAGGTCGTCGCGTCCGTCCATGTGCATGATTACTTGACGACTCTCCACTGGTCATGGTGTGGCAGGTGGTACTCGTCCTTCGAAACACTGATTAGCGATGCGGAGAGAATATTTACCAACGAGTCCGTTCCGTAACGCAGCAGGACTGCACCGCCACTCGGCACAATACAGTCCTCACGGAGATTGCTGGATGGCTTGGCCTAAATGACGAGCAAGTCACAAGTACACCGCCCGTGCCGACGTCAAGATGCCCAAAAGTATGTCCTCGCTCACTCAGATCGCGACCTGAACTGACCAGCGCCTGCTATACAAGCCAGGAAAAGTGACGCTTTTTTTTTCTCAGTTTTGAGATGGCCTCGGGGTGAACTGACATGTATGATGTATTCTTCACTCTAGGTTGCCATCGTCTTGCAGGGCCGTCAGGCAGGCAAGAAGGTCGTCGTCATTAAGCAGCTCGACGAAGGAACCAAGGAGCGTCCCTACCCCCACGCGATCGTTGCCGGCATCGAGCGTTACCTGCCCACCGCATGGGCAGAAGGTGCAGCGGACAAGCAGAGTAAAGCCTTTCATCAAGGTTGGTTTCCTTTCAGATCTCGTTTCGCCATATCGGTGATATCCCAAAATTGCAACGTTTTATTGCGGAGTGTCATCGTTTGAAGGAGATTGCGAGTACGCGTCTACTCAAGCACGAGCTACCTACAACTTAACGCTGCCCCTTTTCAGGCTGCAACACACCCAGCCAATACTGATTCCACCTAGGCTGAGGCGTAGGTTCGGACCCGTCACCTCGTCGTCTTGATCTTCGCCTTCGTAAACAACCCTTGCATACGCGCTTGTCTCCAGCCATCGCAGGCCTTCCTGGAGACGATGTTTCGGATATTTTAATCATTCGCTGTGACTGGGTCAAGCATGCTGCTTCCAAGGAGGCATTCGATGGCAACGTAAAGCACTTAAGGTGTATCATTGTCCCTGAGTGTTTCGGCCCCCATTCACCACTCTGGGGAATACGACTAAGGACCTTCAATGTCAACGCAAGGCACCTTCACAGGATCTATACCCATGGTTGCGTAGTGCCGAATCCAAGAGTCAAGCGAAGACCGGTTGGATGTCAAAGTAGGTGATCGGACGCTCTGCAGATTCGGACATGGCGAGGAGGACATCTGAGAACAAAACATAGGTATATACAGTCAACTCTCTCATAACCCATACCCATTCGAGGAGTGCTGGCAGCCAAACCATCAATTCAACAGGGTATGTTATATAGGGAACATAAGTAACTGAGAGGTCAGACTACAATCTGCCCACTGAGTATTTTGAGGGATTTTTAGTATTTTGAGTGCTAGATGGCTCCGAATGGGTATGGGTTATGAGAGAGCGACTGTAGTTGTTTGAGACCTCAAAACTCTCGCGTACCAAACACTGAGTCTGAGACCTATTACGGCGGCATACGTATCATACATACAGAACCCTGTCTCCCGTAACATTTCAGTTGGCAAGCAAAGGGTCCAGTTTGATTAGATTTGATCCGATGATAAGCTGTTATCTCTTATCACACACCGTGAGATTTAGAAAAAACCGACTCATAGTACATCATGATGCGGCATTAAAGACGATCTCTCTACTACTAGTAGTACAAGGGACAGCTGAATAATAAATATACTTTGCACATAATCACAAGACAAGTCGACTGAGATAAATGTACATACAATTGAACCCTAATCATACAAGGACGCCGACCAATCCTCGACTGACATGCCAGCGTTGTCCTCTAAGTTGCTAGCCTGAGATGGACCGGCAAGGATCTGCGATTGGTATTGAGTGAGTTCCTCAATAGACGGTATGAAGGCCTTTCCAGGCCGTTTTCGAGGAGAATTAGACATCGTGGTCTGCTTCTCAAGTTTTGCCCTGCAAGCGAGCAAGTGAGAAAACTGTGCTTCAAGTTTGCACTGTAAAATGTCTCTACTAATAATACATCTTATCCTAACGAGCCGATTGATTCTGATGAAATCTTATCCAAGTTAGATAAGATAAATACTACCTAGGTATCCCCGTTCAGTTTGTTTAAATAGTAGCCGACGGTCCTGCCAGTAAGCGGTGGTATCGCCTAAGAACACTGTAGCCGGAGGTTTTCTCGGCTATGTATTCCACTGATGGAGGAAGACGAGACTGAGGAGAACGAGGAATATAAGCGGACACGAAATTTACGTAAATCGTATAGAAAATGCGAGAACTTGCAACTTGAAGTTCGATATTCTACAGAAACGTAAGTAGTGCTAGCGCAGGGATGTCAAAGGCCCGCTCTCCCATTTGTTCCCCATCTCCGAGTCGATCCCATCCTTACGACCTCCCTCCTCGAGGAGGCTACTCTTACTACCGGGGTTTATGAAGATCCATCAATCGGAATTTGAACTGGATGCCGGAGGGATATGTTGTATTGGAATTGTCAGGCTCCTCTTTGACACGATTGAACGCTGTGTATACACGAGCGCGGCACTCTCGAGACAATGTTGTGGTGGACGAGCCACCGAGTTCTCATGGTCGATCTTGCACTTCCTAAAAGAGGGTCTGATAGAACTGGCAGAACAAGTTGCGTATGATGACTTGGGAGAAGGTGGTAGTGGATATTGGGGATGGGAATCGTGAGTTGGGTATAATAGCTTCGGTGCTTTTCGAGGCTGGCAGGTACGAATGCTACAGCATCATTGACGATTCGACATCTACCTATAAGCAAATGTTCTATCAGGTTCTGCCGAAGCACCAAAGCCCTTTCGCCGGTGTCATCGGTATGCTCGGATTTCTCTGAGCGGGCGACAGAGCACTGGACCCGCCTGACGCACCGCTGCAGCTCGAGTCATTTTCTGCGTATCCTTCTGCCGGGAATTTGCCCAATCGGTTGCCAGTATTGTTGCACCAGTTATGTCCTCCAATGTTCGTGCGCGTAGCGAGTCGGCCAGCCAAACAGTACTCACGGCGGACGAAGCGCGAGATGCATTGAACAAGACCGTGAACAATCCCCATGCTAAAGGGAACAACTTGAAGGAAAACGTGGGACAGGAAAAGTATGTAGCACTCAACAACTTCGTCCTTCAAGAAGGCAGGAAAAGCATCGCTGTGTCCGGTAAAGGGAGTAAGGTGAAATGATGAATTACATTCTCTGTGAATAGTTCGTCAACGACCCGGCCTCCCTTCTTCAAGTGGGACTCGAACGCCATACCCTTGCAGATGGATGGAGTCTTGGTTTATTCTCGTCTCAAGTTCGGACGGGGACATATCCATATCACGATGATGGTGATGCCTCGGTTTCACATTCCATGCGAACGCATTCCCAGTCACGACTCCGAAAATTGAGGGGAGTCGGGGGTCTTATCGTCCCTATAAACATTGTAGACTATGCAAATTTTCCTCAAATCTTCGGCTGCATACGAGGGTTGGGTCCACTACGTTGACACCATTGATATTCTAAAACACACTCTACAGACCACAATGAAGTTCATTGCCGTCCGCTGAGCTCAGTGGTTGGAACTCCAACCCAAGTGTGACTAACGCTGGACGTCCCAAGGCCTACGGATTGCCTTGGAATTCGCCAAACAAGCTCAATCGTGCCACCGAGGCATTGCAAATCAGCTGCGTGAACGGAATGGAGCTGATTCCAAATGACACACTGGCCTTATTGTAGAAGCGCTATGAGATGCTGCAAATCTTCGGCTGCATCAGCTGAGACGGTACCCGATTAAGGAACACATACCGTGCCGAGACTACTCACGGAGTTACTTGGGTCCACCACGTTGATACCATCGATAAGTATTCTAAAACACACTCCTATTTAATCAGTTCCTCAAACGCACTCGCAATTGAATCCGCGCGGTGACCGTAGCAACTTCACGCTGGCGGCGCCGTTATAAACGAATGCATTCTTTTCATTCCCTTTCATTCCCTTTTCCTCCTCGCTTAGTACCTACAGACCACAATGAAGTTCATTGCTGTCCTCGCTCTCGTTACCGTTGCCACCGTCGTCTCAGGTGAGAATCGCAACGGATTGCCCCGCGGATCTCCCCCCCCCTCTGGTAAGTCCCGTGGACGCGTCTATCTCAGCTTGCTGCTCATTCCATTCAGCTGTTCGCCGTAGCTCTCCCTCAGGTACTCCTAGTGTTTGCAAAACCGGCAAACCCCTCTGCTGCAAAAATCAAGGCGTTGTTGGCAAGGATGACAAAGTTGATGAAGAGGTGCATGACCTCGGAATCCATGTCCCCAACGGCGTCCTTGCCGGCTTGGACTGCTTCTCCCTCGACGACGACTGGTAAGTTGTTTTCAGGACAAGCTGACAGCTAATTGACATTAATTTTTTCAGCAAACACTTCCATCTCTGCTGCAGTGACAACAGCCACGGTAGTGACATCAGCCTTGACTGCACTTTCCGTATGTCGCCCTCCGTCGCCGTACACATGTTATTAATCCAATCTTCTAGTCGACAACTAGAATGCCGACCGCTATCTGTTCGCGCTGTCCACTCCTTATCCGTTGATCTTGCAACTTGCTATGAAAGCTCGTTAAATATACCCCCTTTTTTTTTTAATTTCAAGCCCCAGGGCTCCAATCCGTTGTATTCCTTTACCATCGCATTGCTATCTACCGATACATTGCAGGTTTACTTCACGTTCTCCGGAGCCCGTAGTGTTGTAACGATTGTGAATTCCTGCCGCACCATTGGACACTTGAATCTCGGAGATAAACTTTTCGTTTGCGGTGTGGAACAGCTTGACTTGCATATCATGATATCTTGAGTCAAAATGAAACGAATAAAATTAGTGGTGGCCGTAGGTAAACGATGGAACAGGGTGACTGCCATGTGAACCCTTGGTTCTGGTGCAACGATACTGTTGTAACTCGGGGAGCTGCATGATTTGTGCCTTCCGTGGCATGAATGACTTGAGCTGCAGCGGTGCGTCAGGCAGAAGAGGGTTCAGTGCCCCGATGGGTTGGTGCTTCGGCAGAACCTGATAGAACATTTGCTTATAGGTAGATGTCGAATCGTCAATGATGCTGTAGCATTCATACCTGCCAGCCTCGAAAAGCACCGAAGCTATTATACCCAACTCACGACTCCCATCCCCAATATCCACTACCACCTTCTCCCAAGTCATCATACGCAACTTGTTCCGCCAGTTCTATCAGACCCTCTTTTAGGAAGCACAAGATCGACCATGAGAACTCGGTGGCTCGTCCACCACA
>QFEM01000793.1:0-20351 GCA_003316205.1 Boletus bicolor
GACCTAAACCGAGTGCAATCAAATTCTCGTATCCTTCCATGGGAACAGTGCGTCTTTGCCGAGTTTGACCTTTATCAACGCCTCGCTCAACTCGTGCAAGTTCTTTCCGAGCTGCGCATCGCAGGCTTGTGCTGACTCTTTCCCTACCTGGCGTGGGTCTGTGAAGTAATATCCCTGCCACTTATTCTTTTCCACGTCGTCAGCGGTCGCCGCCCAAAGAGTACTTACACTGCCCTGCTCCGGGTTGCGCATGAAAGGGACGGTGACAGCCTTGAACAAACTTCCTACAAGGGAGCCGTAAGCCTCCTTGAACTGGTCTTGCTGGCCAGTGTGGACAGCGCCGGGATGAGTCGCCGCTGCCCAGATACGATCTCCGGAAGGTTCCAGGGCTCTTTCGACAAGCGTATACTTTGTGAAAAGAATATTTGCAAGCTTGGTTCGCGCGTAAAGTGAGACGGCGGACAGATTCTTGGAACCGACTTCCATTACTTCCTCCTCGGATGCGAATTGGATCGAGGACGGAGCCATACGGTGCAGCTCGGACGAAACGGACACAATACGCGGGGGAGGGGCATCGGCGAGCTTGGATGTTTTCCTCATCAAGGGAAGCAAGCGGTTGATGAGCAAAAAGTGGCCAAGATGATTGACTGCAAAGTGGCGGTCAATCGCATCAGAGGACACGTCAAATTTATTCACGCCAATGCCCGCATCTGCGACAATCTTCAAATCTCGTCAACACGCGTAGCAGTGGCAGATCTAGATATGACACACGATATCAAGGCGTTCCTCTTCTTCACGGATCTTGTCCCCGGCCTGCCCGACATTCTTGAGATTGCCAAGATCACACTCGATAAAGTGGACGTCCGCTTGCCCGGGGACGGCCTTCTTGATCTCGGCCACGGCTCTGTCGCCGTTTTCGACCTTGCTGGACAGCAAAAGAACTCGGGCGTGCGATTCCGCGAAAGCACGAGCGACTTCGTAGCCTATCCCTGCGGTCCCGCCTGTGACAAGTACGGTCTGCGAGACAACTCTTCAGCGTATGTGGAACGAGTCACTGGAAGACATACCCTTCCTCGTATGTCTGTAGCAGTTGTACTCTGATGCATCGTTCCGACTAGTAGTTGGACGCAAGTTGAGAGAATGACAGCAGGAAGACGCGAGCTCTCCAGCGACGTCATTGAAATGGTATTCCAATACCAAGTCCAATATATTCGGACCGACTGGCTTACTAGACGCGCTACATTCCAAGATCTGGATCAAGAAATTCACTATTACTAGTGGCAAATCGGCGATGAGATTGTTTCAGGATACCAAGGAATTCGAAAGCAAGTATTGCTGTCTTCTCGCGCTTTCGTACTCGCACGAACAACAGATTCAGGATTGATAGCAGTTAGTGCTGAAGTACATCAAATAGAGTGCAAACTAGGAAGCACGCTCCAATTGCTTGAATTTAAATTTTACATTGTTTCACCTTTCTACATTCACGAGTGGCGAAGCCACGGGTAACTGCTAGTATCATCATATGTCGGCTCCCCACAAACGTTTTACCAATAACTGCAGAAGTGCGTCCTTCCCCGGTGTGCCGACGATACAAGCGACATCCATCGATCCACCAAGGCTGCCGTCGTGTACTGTCGGGTGGCCCAGCCATTCGTCAGGACCCTTGCGGATTCCCTCACTCTCCATTTCAACTAGAGCAGGGACGGCGGTAGACTCGAGCAAACCGTGACATTCATGAGACCGCTCTAAAAGACTCTGCACTTTGGATCGGTTGGCGCCGGGGGCGTACGCCGTCTGGTCTCCCCTTCGATCTACAACCAACATGCCACGCGTAATTTCGGCCGTTCTGGGACCACGCATTAACTCCCATTCAACTTGTTTCAAACTGATCCTGTACCTCTCAATGTCAAATCTACGTTTGACGGTAGCCCAACCAGGTGACAACCCTGGTAAAGCATTTTCCTCGACGTCAGTCTCTGGGGGGTTTTCGATGGCACACCAAACAGCGACCACGTCGTGGAGTTCTAGCACATCCTTCCCGAAAGTGATCATAATTTCTCTCGTGCGCTCAAAGACTGAGCTTGTAAAGTGGGTTAAAGGTGCCTTGTCTAAGCCAATAGAAGGCTTCTGGGTGGAATCGAAAGTGGGGTCGACGTGCTGGATATAGAACGGAAAAGGAAGCTCGTGTGGGGTTGTAACATCCAACGTAGCTAGGAGGACCCGTTCTAGTGGGAGACCACTTCCTGACACTACAGGGCAGAGCAACTCCTTCGCCGCGAACGGGTCAGCGAAAAAATTGACTGCATATTAGAAAACAGAACAGACTCTGACAAGTATAACAATATCTTACACTCTGCGACAGGCGTGGTATTTCCTGGGACGTCCAAGGCACCGCCCATCATGACAACTCGACCAATTCGCGTCCTTATAGTTTGACGGTGCTCGCGGTTGAGCATGGCAAGGTTTGTCGGGGGCCCGAGAACAATGTATGTAATACTTCTCTCTGGCCGTGATTCGAGAAGATTTAAGGCGACATCAGTTGCTGATTTTGTTGTCGTAACAAAATTATAATCGAATTGATTATCCTTATCAGAGGAGACATTGAGGTCGGGGTGACGTGCAGTGATTTCACTTAGGCCGTCCCTGTAGGACGTTGAGGAAATCTACAATGCCTCTCCGAGATAAGCAACTCACTTTCCATGGAAATATTGAGCGAAGTGGAGACCACCATGAAGTGGGCCTTCAGGGCCAAGAACAAGAATTGGTGGAACATCTGGGGTATAATTTGGGAACCTTTCCGCATCCTCGGGGTGTGCAGCGATATGATGACCAACAGCCTGGTAAAGCTTATAAATGTTCGCACTGTTGGCGAATCACAATGTTGAGCAAACGTTGGACGGATAATAGAACGACCTACTATGCCGCGTGGACATCAGTGTTGCCTATGGGTTGAATTTCATTATATTTCATTCACTAGCTCGTAGATCACGCACCGAAAGAGACTATGATAGCAAGGATTTCGAGCTCGGGAGAGGCGAGGGCTAACAGGCTGAATAGCTGAATCTTAGAGAACTGTAGATTCCACATGACACATGAAATCCGAACATAGCTAGAACATCGTCTACACCAGGATCTGTGTCAACTTCACCCCTATGTTGAATGCGTGACACAAAATGGACATGGGCCAGTGCTCACTGATGACTGGCGTCCTTTGTCGATTCGGCATACCTATCCAACAGAGGGTTTAAGAGCAAGTTGCATTTGGCTGACTCGGTCTATTACGGGTAACACTACGTTCAATTGGGGACACGTGACTACAACCTGGGACCTGTGGCGGAGCGTGTCAGTAAAAACGGCTGGAGGAATCTCAGAAGGAGTCAGAGATCTTGGTGGAAAATGGTCTCATCGGGCGAGCCCTCTGAAGTAGCAAATATTGAAGAATAACATCATACAAAAAGGTTTTGTAGAGGGATACTCACAAGAAGAAATATGTATCAGATGAAGTTGAGGTGGACAACTTGGTAAGTGCAACTGTGAGAAAAGCAATGAACGGGAATAGCCGAGAAACTGTGCAGTTGAGTCACGGTGGCTGTCACGTCACGGGACTCAGTCGTGTGTCTCTCGCGACGTCGAGCAACTTTAATCAACGATGGCGGAATCACTGCGTTTCCTCGGCTCGCTGCCCGGCCACAAGGGCTGGGTGACCGCCATTGCGACCTCCTCAGAAAACCCTGATATGATCCTGACTGCCTCCCGTGGTATTTATCTTCTTCACAACCCGCACTCTTACTCGTTTTGATAGTCCATACCACACACAGACAAGACCATCATCGTCTGGCAATTGACCCGTGACGAGGATACGTACGGCTATCCAAAACGTATCTTACACGGACACAACCACTTCGTCTCGGATATCGTCATTTCCTCCGATGGCCAGTTCGCCCTCTCCGCATCTTGGGATCACACTCTTCGTCTCTGGGACCTTAACAACGGACAAACCACGCGTCGATTCGTCGGCCACAATTCAGACGTCCTTTCCGTCAGCTTCAGCGCTGATAACAGACAGATCGTCTCTGGGTCCCGTGACAGAACTATCAAACTCTGGAATACCCTTGGAGAGTGCAAATATGATATCAAAGATGACGGTCATACCGAGTGGTACGTGATCCCCAATATCCCTCTTTCCATGGTCCTGACCCCGTTCACAGGGTATCTTGCGTACGGTTTAGCCCCAACGTCTTAAACCCTGTCATCGTGTCTTGCGGTTGGGACAAGGTGGTCAAGGTGGCGTCATTAGGCTTTTGAACTCACGTCATGGATCCTCACTCCCGGTACAGGTTTGGGAACTCTCCAAGTTCAAGTTGAAGACAAATCATTACGGCCACACTGGCTACATCAATACTATATCTGTCTCCCCCGATGGTTCCTTGGCTGCATCAGGTGGCAAGGATGGTATCACCATGCTCTGGGACTTGAACGAGGGAAAACACCTCTACTCCCTCGAGGCGGGTGACATCGTCAACGCCCTCGTTTTCTCTCCCAACCGTTACTGGCTCTGCGCTGCCACTGCCAGTTGCGTTAAAATATTCGATCTTGAAAGCAAGTGCGTTTTTTTCCTTACTACTCTGATGTTCTGTGTAAACTTTCTTTTTTTTAGATCGATCGTCGACGAACTCAAGCCTGAATTCGTTGACGTTGGTGCTAACTCGCGGGAGCCCGAATGTGTGTCGATCGCGTGGTCTGCTGATGGCCAGACATTGTTCGGAGGTTTCACCGACAACCTCGTCCGTGTCTGGACTGTCACTGCTTAAAATTCCTCATGGGAAGTTGTACGAGGGAGGACAGACCCTGTGTACCGTCTTTCCATTAGCTAGCATATCAATTCATTACGATCTCATTTTTGCACGTCACAATCGAAATCGACTTCTCCAAGTCAACGATATCACCGAAGCGCTCATAGCGAGTCAACAATGAGCTACCAAGGCTGTTTAGCCGGGAAGGCTTGTATTGATTGCTATCTGGGGTCAAAACAAAGCGGGGATATGTTGGTGAGTCAAGCAATTGGGATATAATGTGCATTACTTTCTCTCTGCCTCCGTCATGTTGCGCCTCCGCTCGTCGAAGTCCCAGCGGTCAAGCCCACCGAAATCGATCCTGATAGTTCCGGAGGCCAAGTTGACTTGAAGTTCGCAGATGTGTGACACTCGTGCTCGCCAGCTATCACCTCTTTGACTTCAATGAGTTTTGCACGAGACTCGGTGAAGAGACCTGCGGCGGACTTACGTCGCTGTACCGTACATGTCTCCGCTTTTTTGGCTAACAACGCGCACGCATTGATCGATATTTGACTTAGTGTCGTATATCCATACATTCTTTCCTCGATAGAATTCTTGCCAGCCATGATAGTCCACAAGCCTGTTCGGGGGATTGATGCGGTCTGTGCCACGGGGGAGGGATGGGGATGGTCGAACATCAACATCGTTGAAAAGGCGCAAAGACGTCAGATTCGAGATGTCTGCTAGGACCTCGCGCTCTTGCGGAGAAGATGGATTGACGATGTGGAAGATCGCTGGAGGAGCATCTTCGTCCTCGTCATCACTGTCATCCTGCCCATCAATGTTATCGGATTGGAGAGGTTGATTCGACGCGTTCTCGTCTACGTCGTCGCTTCCTAGGATAAGTTCCTTCTCGCTGTCTTGAAGACGAGTACAAAACACCGCCCAGGAAGGTTCATCGGAAAAGTCGGTGCGGACTATCAGACCCAACTCAGGCACGTCGCGAGTAACGCCATCCAACGGGTCGGGATCAGTGTCAGATTCCGCAGTGGATGTTGCTTCTGGCAAGACTCCATCCTGAGAATCAGACCGATCAGTGTGGCTCGGGGAGACACGGGCCCGAGGGATACTTGCGTGCCGTGACAGTGACCCTACTGCGGTCCAGAATTGCTGCGCTAACCTCAATCTCCACCTTCTGCGACCCTCCGCTGGGTAATGTCGCTTCGTTTCAGCGTAGTTTCGCTGACCCGATTCGTGAGCGCCGATTCTGATGGACACTTCTGCACTCACGACAATGAACGGAACGAGAGGCGAGGACATCGCCAATCTACGTAAAGGTCAAGCCACGACCCCGAAGTTCGGGTTACAACTATATACGCCGAGTTGTGGACCAATCGCAAGTTCGAGGCTTGCCCGGGCACTAAACCTCCTTCAATCGACCAACGGTTTAGTGACTAAAAATCCCGAGTTCGAATACTATCACAATGTTGCGGTTCTCCGTACGGGAATAGACTCGCACATCAAGTTGGAAACGGGCCGGGTCAACAGGTCTTCGGACTGTCCGCATGATCACCTCGCCAGCAACCTCACACCTTTGTAACCCCAATTGTACCTCACCTATTCCGGAATGGCTCCACTCGCACCTTGTGTCCGCGGCACCTTACGTCACATCTCGTGCATCGATTGGCTGGCATCGTCCATGCGCGAACAAAAGCGGATACGAGCATCCCAGGTTCCCGGCGCAGTTGATATGAAACCGAGTGCTCATTGATCATGTGTTCTATATCCGCCGTACTGGAACAACTAGCTCATTAATATAAGCAGCAAAACTCAGGTGTTGTTCTTGATCCCATTCCCTGATCTGCTCGGGCGCTCACACTGGAAATGGCACCTCCCAAGGGGACGACTGGTGTGTTCTGTCCTTTGGCTGCTCGGGATCATACTCTTACCCATAGTGTTGCCGTTAAGGATCTCAACTCAGCCGACGACAATGGGCTTACGCTTTCGCCCTCGTAACGACACTTTTCTTCACTTGTGAGTTGTGAGTTGATTCCATGAAATAGAATCAAAAGTTCAACGAACTTGACAGGGGGTTTTGCTTACGGTGTGAGCGTTACACTGCTGCCTTCACGAAGCTCAATGCCGACGGCAGTCTTCGCTAGCTTCTTGATGTCCTCAATGCTCACTTCCAAACCGTGTTCGGTATAACCAAGCTGCAGAGCACTATGCTTCAGCTTGCTTATTTCGTGAGCAACCAAAGCGTGCTGATACAGAATTTCGTTCAACGAGAGCATATCAGGGAGCATACTTTGTGTGGGCACCTTTCGCAGGCTTCTTTGTGAGACTTTCTTTCGATAGGCTCGGATCGCGCTGACCCTGAACAGATGAGACGGGTAGGATACAAGGTAACCTATTCCAAGGAAATTCGGTTCTTTCTGTTGATCGGATCGGATGGATAGAAAGGCATTCACATTGGGTTGACTCTATATTCGCTTGGTGCCATATTCTTTTGGCCGTCTGCCAAGTTCGAGAAGTACGGTGGATTCGTTGGAAGTACTTTTGTCATTGGTGCGTGAATCGTCCCTTCTAGGTGGTCACCTTTCTGAATGGGTCATGATCGTCATGTCTTAGGCTGTGGTCTGTCTACCCTCGAAGTCGCGGCAAATTCCTACATTTCAGTTTTGGGAACCCCTCAGTATGCAGCTGCTCGTCTCAATTTCAGTCAAGGCTTCCAAGGAGTGGCTTCTTTCGCCGGACCCCTCATTGCAGCGCGATGGTTCTTCACGGGCGCGAATGCAACCTCTCTTGGTACAGTGCAGTGGTATGCTCCTTGTGCCCATATTTATGTAATCGAAAAGCTGATCCGTAAAT
The DNA here is from genome assembly GCA_003316205.1 of Boletus bicolor. NCBI lineage: Eukaryota > Fungi > Basidiomycota > Agaricomycetes > Boletales > Boletaceae > Boletus > Boletus bicolor. Next base: position 7,647 of record QFEM01000793.1, read on the forward strand.
GCAGGGTTTATCTTGCTGTCGCAGGCCTTGGTGTCGTTCTTAATGTATTGTTCTTGTATGTCGCCTCTATCTTTCACCATCCCCACTTTATGACGTTCTTTAGCTTCGCGGATCTACCTGAGATAACTGAGGATGCCCTAGCCGAGGAGATACAAGACGCAGGACTGCAGGACGACCAAGCTTCATTCTGGAAACAGTACCGCTGTATCTTTGGTTTTGTCGCACAGACCGCCTACGTGTAAGTTTTCGGCGGATTTTTTGGCGGATTTCGTATCTAACGCGGTACTCAGTGGAGCGCAAGTCGGTGTAGCTGCCTTTGCCGTAAACTTTTTCGTCGATCAAGGAGTTGGTATCAGCCAGTCCAAAGCGAGCGATTTGTTTTCGTTCTGCCAAATCACTTTCACCGTCGGACGGTAAGGTATTCTGTCAGCGGTTGGCATGGTAGTATGACGTTGGTCCCCCTAGATTCGTCGGCGTGGCGATCTTGAACTTTGTCGACCCGGCTCTCCTGCTTGCGATTTACGGCTTCTTCTGTAGCTTGTTTAGTCTCTTGATCTCACAACTGCCAGGGTATGGTGGTGTCGGGTGCATGTTTGGCCTGTTCTTCTTCGAGTCTATCTGCTATCCATGTATTTTCACCCTCGGCACCAAGAACCTTGGCAAATACACAAAGAGGGGGTCAGGTTTGATTGTTATGGTGAGTGCATTCCATAGACTCACTGGCCAGCTTACAAAATTGATGTTAGGGTGTTGGAGGCGGTGCCTGGTACCCGTCCGCGCAGGGTGCACTGGCCGATTCGGCATATACTCGTTGGTCATATCTTGTCCCGATGTCAGGATACATTGCAATGATGTTATATGCCATGTGAGTGCCGGTATATTCTCGCAGAATATCTCTTTCTAAGGCTCCTTCCAGCGGCCTCGTAGTTGACCAGGCAAGGAAGACTGGCTTCACGATCAGAAATCGAGATGAGCTCTCCGAGAAGACAGCGGTACTGGAAAAGACAGTAGTACTGGAGAATAAGGTATAAGGTTCAGGTGTCATCGACATTGCTACTCCCAACACCCCACACGGAAAATGGTTCGCGTGGGCTCCCGGGGGAGGTATGAGAATGTGTGTCCAGATAATTAAAGCAGCTTATTCCACGTTCCGAGGATTTAAGGACATTCCGGACGTATACCAATTAAATTCCAACAAATCTCTATCAGACGTCAGCTACCTAGCGATAAGTAAACATGTGGTTGGCGGATCCGTGACTAAACTGCGGAGGTTCTTGAGCCCGCTAGACGGTCTACAATCTACGACAACTCCGTCAATTGTTGATTCAACGGCGTTCAGAGTCACTCACCGGTTGTATGTAGGGCAATGACAAAAAGGTACCAACGAAAGGGAGCTGTCGCAGGAACGTCAGAACGACGGGAAAGAAGTCGCTAAAGCGTAAAGATGTAAGAGACACGCAAGGATTATTTCAGCGGGCAAATCCTACCCAAAGAGATTCAGGAATCCAAAGGTCTCTACCATCATCCCGATGAATGGGTATTTGAAAAAGACGAGCAGAACGCCACCGAGGAAGCATATTGTTCCACGTAATTTTTGCTTGCGAGCAAAGAAATGAAATGTTTTCTGTGGCCCGATGATGAGTGTGAGGCCGGAGAGGAACAACATCTGGAGGTGGGAGGGTGGCAAAGTAAGTGGCTAGACGGATTGGCGTGACGGTACACTGACGTTTCCGAGTGCAAGCAGAGCAGCGTCGAAGAAGAGCATTACGCCCAAGAACATGAACAGCGTCCCAAACGTCGTGAGTGCGACACCGATCTCTGATGCATGGAAAACGGTCAGTTGAACAGGCAGGCGAGTGAGGTCACCGGGATACCGACTTTGTGCATCAGAAAGCCACATTGTGGATGTTGTTTGACGATGGTCGAAGGGTTAAGTATGTAGTGGTGAGCTCGTCGTGCTCGGACTTGTTTGTCGCGTGCGCAAGTGCGACGGACACGTCACCGCCACCTCTACTATAGACGTGGCTTTTCGACATTCGCTTAGACTGGACGTCCTCTTGACATATTCTAGGCTGGCCGCACCATTTTGTCCCCGTCAATCGAGGGTCCGTGTTTCAAGTACTTGACAGCATCTTTCTACATCCACGAACGGGACAACGTCGTACTGGTGATGGCATTTCAGGCAGATCAATTATGGGAGCAATGGCCACAGGCACGACCTACCACAGCGAGATCGTCACCAAGACCGTTAGAAACGTACGTACGGTATCATTGTCTGTATTAAGTAGTAAAACATTGTAGAACGGTCCATTGGTACATAATGCAATTTACAATAGAGAGTATAGAAACTTGAATAAATGAAGCTTTCGAGGAACATCCAATGCTTGGGTATCAAGAACATGCATGCACCAAATGCCGTGGGGCGTGGAGCCTACCCCTAGCAAGCCACCCGACTTTCCCGCTTCTGCAGTTCCCTGGCAGCAATGACCCTGTCATATGATTCCTTCAACGGGCTTCTATGCGTGAGAATAGACATGTGGGCGCTCAGATAAGGAGGCGGTAATAGTGGATGAACTGCCTCCAGACCGACGGAGATGCTGGCGGGAGGAAAGTGGGCGATGTATTGCGGAGTGGATGGACGCGTCATCGGAAGGTATGCCAGCGAAGATAGTGCTTGGACAGACGATGAAGAGTTGGAGGATATCGAAGAGATTGTTCGATGGCGGTCGTGTGCTCTCCCTAGGAAATGGGATTGGATCTGCGGTTGACTCGGAAGCGTAGCCACCGAATGCACAGAAGAAACCGAAGTTCGACGATTTGGTGCTGACTGTGCACATGTCGTCCTCACGCTGGATGGGGAGGTTGAAAGTTTATCGGTCTGATCACGACCTGGTGACGACACGGGAGACGCTTCCGAGGTGACCGTCAACGGAGTGAGGGGTACCACTTTGGATGTCATAGGCACACCCTGACCAAATGATTGTCCCCGGATTAGAGGGTGTGGACGTAACGGTACTTCCGATCTACTGGTGGTAGAATGCATGGAGGGAGGTCGTGTCATCGAGAGGCGTTTGTGTGATGAGTGATGCGTCCGATGAATGGGGGAAGTGTTCGCCGAGCGTGTCTCCATGATGCGCGGTTCAGTGAAGAGATGCTGTGCTTGGGGAGCCGGCTCCGTATGGCTGGATGGTGGCGCAGCCGCTGTTTGCAAAGCTTGAGGCCCACGTGCAGCTGTCACAGATGACTTCACGGGCGTATCTGGAGCACGGATAGTGGGCACGCGAGACAACGACTGGGGCTGCGCCCGCGGTGTATCTGGACGAGGAATGAACTCGTCGACGGGTGGGCCCGTGGGTATGGACTTGCGTTGGTCGACGGGAGTCTGGCCACTATTCGAGTCAATACTGTTTGGCGTCACAACACCGCTTTCGCTGGACACCCATTCGTCGTCGTCATCTACAGGAGGGCTAGCAAGAGTGAATCCACCCTTAGTCTTTCCCCCCTGCTGGCGTTGGGTCGGGGGTGGTGCATAGCGGTGAGCCTGTAGGTGTTCTCTGGAGGCTACCCGTGCTGTGCTATTCACCCGCGGAAGGGGTGACGTATTTCGTGAGTGCGACTAAGGGGGATGGGAACATAAAAGTCAGATAACACCGTGACTGCTTGAAAAAAAAAAAAAGGGCGATAAATCAACGGAAACATACGTCGTGTCCGTGGCCGGCTTTCTTTGTCTTTTCGGGTTGCTTTGGCAGTGTTGGATCTTTCTGAGTAAAATGTAGATTCAATGCAGCCTTGGAAGAACCAGTTGAGGAGGATCGAGAATGAGTGCGGGGAAGACCAGTTGCACCTGCGCGATGAGCCTTTGGTGCCATGGATGAGGGTGGTACGAATTGGTTCTCCGCTGTCTGCCGCTTTATATCCATCACACTGCTTGCTTATCGCACTCGACCGACTTTCATGTCATGTCGACGGGCATCTGGAACCTCTATGGGGATCAGCGCAGATCAGCGCAGCATGGCAATGTATCGTTCCAGATTTTAAAGTACCCAAGTGCCTTGCTTGGCCTTGAAATCTGAATCCGTTGAGATTCAAACGCCTGTGTTCTTTCCACAAGCCTGTACATGCCTCTGCAGACGATTGACCAGTCTCGGCGTTTCAGATACATCCAGGCGTACAAACGTGTTTATCGGCCATTAAATCACTGCCACTCATTCATGGCCTCGGAATTGAGTTGTAGTGTGTTATCTGATTAGATTAGATGTGTCATGGCAAAATAATACTATATTTCCCGCGTGTCATTTGCTTCCAGATTTCAACACTCTCCGATCAACATTCGTGAGCTTGTGCTAGCATCATGGAGAGAGTACACTTTCAACAAGAGCAGGCAAGTCCAGAGCAGACTTATTTTGAAATCAGTCTCATAGAACAACCAGATGCTCGCAGAGCTCAAGGACCTGGTCCAGAAAAGCCTTTTCACCCAAGTGCGTCGCGTAGGAGCCAGCCTTGTACTGTTCCAACGGCAGAGCAAAGATTCATGTCTCGTATCGTGTAGGCTGAAGTGAAACAAATATTGAAAAAACGGACTCAGTTCGAAACCGCCCTTGTGCGTCGTGTCGCAAAGAAGAGTGACTTTTTACGGTATGCCGCGTATGAAATGGGCCTCGAACAGTTGCGACGAAAACGACTCCAACGGCTGAGTACGTGGTCGGATCTGCATCGTATGTTACCAACAATGTTTACGCTACTTTCCAGACCTTCCAAAGTTAAAGTCGACGATATCCGACTACGCACTCGTCCGGAGGCAGTTCCAAATATTCGAGCGTGCACTCAAGAGGTTCAAGTCAGACGTTGGACTCTGGATACAGTATATCCAGGTGGCGAAACGCGAAGGAGCACGCGCTTTAGTGGGTCGAATCACCGCACGGTAGGGCCAAGTGCTTTTTGGTCAGGAAATGCGACTAACCTCGAGAGGGGTGCTTAGCGCTCTGCAACTGCACCCCCATGTTCCCTCATTTTACATTTTGGCTGCATCACACGAGTTATCGCACATGTCACCGTCTGCCGCTCGCTCTTTGCTACAGCGTGGGCTTCGACTAAATTCAGACAGCGTGGATATGTGGAGGGAGTACATCCGGATGGAGCTTGGTTTCGTTGAAGGGATGCGAAGACGGTGGAATGTTTTGGGAATCGAAACAAAGGAGGACGAGGGGGCAGGAGCCGAGCTCGACATTGACATGGACGATAATGATGAGACCGTCGTCGTTGACGAACAGAGGGAAAAGCCACCAGACGAAGTCATAGCTGCCGAAATGGGTGGCGATAAAGGTGAGGCTGCACGCAAAGCGATCATGGATGGTGCCATCGTCAAGTCTGCTTTGTCAAGTGCAGCAAAAGGTGTGTGTTTATGTTGTATTCTTGGAAGAAAGCTTTATCGAGTTTTCCTTCGAGCGTTACCTACAGCAGAGCTCTTTGTTGAACTCGAAGCGCTTATTCGCAGTTATCCATGTCAGCCTCATCTTCGCACCGCACTATTGGACCATGTCTATTCTCTTCTGCAAGAAGCGTTACCCAATGATCCTCGTGCGGTCAAAATACACGCTACCAGACGACTCCGCGAACTTACCTTCCCCAGAGAAGACGGCAAAGATCTTGTCAGAGATGATCCTCATTTCGTGGATGGTGAAAAGCTGGTCGATGCTCTCCAGTCTGCTAACGAGCGGCTTACAACGGCTGTCAAGGCCTCCTGGGGAGCTTCCATGAAGACTGACACCCGCACTGCTACTCGTCCCAATATGTCAGATATATATGCTGATTTTGTTTCGGAATGGTGTCGTTCTCCGACACTCGAGCCCAGCTTGGTGAGACAGATTCTTGATCTCTATCTTGTGCCTCTCTAGATAATCATGACTACATCACAGAAACAGTATTTAGTAGGGTCTCTACAGGCCCTCGCACACGGCTCCGGTGCATTACCGGCCCTGCAAGCCACGCACATCCGTTTACTCTTACGTGACAATACATCACCGAGGAGAACACTGAGATTTGCCAGGAAGTATTCAGCTACCTCTACTTCTCCCGGTGTATGGCTCGCCCGGCTAGACGCAGAGGATGCGTGCGACCATGGCGACCCCAAGTCAGCCTGGGCATCTGCACGAATCGCCGTGGTTGCGAGCCAGGATATTAGCGGCGCTGAAAAAATCTGGTTGTGGGGACTTGATCACCAGTCAAGTAACACAGAGGATCAGCAAGCAATCTACGAGGTAAAGCTGTCCTCGTACACACGATTCCGATCACTGACCACGAAATCGCTACGGAACGAAAAGGATTTGTTGAACTCCAGTATGAAAAATTCGACCACACGGACTATCCACGAGACCTTGCTCCTTCGATATGTTTCCGAGGCGATATTCTCTCAGGAGACCGAGAGCGCGACGCGTCTCAAGCTGACACGGCATATATCCAGCGCGTATCTCCCTACCGCAGCCGTCTGGGAGCGCGTCTTCACTCTTGAAAGTGCACGCGACGGCCGTGCAGACAAGTCGCTTCTTCGCGCAGCGTACGAATACTGGCGAGCTGTAGACGGAACTTTGGCAGCGTTAGCTTGGGCTGGGTGGCTGATGGACCATGGGGATGGTAAAGGGGCGACACAGATCATCTCAAATGCGATGGTACAATTGGGTGCTGAAGACAAAGTTCGGTTAACCGAGGCGTGGAGTTCACGGCTGACAGGGAGCCAGACAAAAGATGCCGATGAGGATGGCGATGCTTCTGAGGAAGAGGTTTTACCGTTGGCACTGGAGACAAGTTGAATGTAATCGTTGAACGTACGCATATGGACTCGCTTTCAGTCCTTTTAGATATGCAGCACGCTTGGTTTGGGTGGTCAGCAGTATTCCACGGATGGCTCTCCGGTTTACATGACCAACAGTAGCGTCGAGCATGGTAATTGGGTAATTATCCTGACATCAGTCGACGCGTTGAAATGCCAGAATAGAGATGATAATGCAAATCAATGAATACAGGGGGTTGTCGTCTACTCGTCTGGCACCTCAATTTCGCCCGAGCTGATGCCGTCGATGATGTCGTGAGGAGGCTTTCCATCGACCGTGCACCCGATGCTCTGCGCAGTTCCCAAAATCTCCTTCGCACCGCCGGCCAGGTCCTTTGATAGTGACTTGCTCCTCATCGTCCGGGCGATGTCAAAGATTTCGTCGAGGGAGACGTTCCCAGAGTGCTTGATGTTTTTCTCCTTCTTACGGTCGCGAGGGGGCTCTGCAACGAAGCTCAACCACACGCAACAGAGAGCAATGGGACGGTTCGTACCCTTGAGAGCCCGGATGACAAGAGAGGAGGCCGAGGGCACGACCGAGACGGCCGCTTGTCGGTTCTGGATCGTCAGTTGGACGGTGACCCGTAGACCCTTCCATGCGGACGTCGCTTTCGCGATATCTTCTCCGACCTTCTTGGGTGACTAGAAGAGGTCTCAGTGTACGCTACACCGAGCATGGCAAAGCAACGCACCAAACCAAGAGGACCGATTTTGGGGGCGAGGGCGGACGAAGCACCGACTTCACCGCCGGTTGCCCGCAAGTAGATGATTTTGACTTCGGAGGGGTCCTGTGTGACGGTGAGCGTGTGGAACGATGCGCTGGACGGTTGGATGTACTCACGAATTTTGGGGCCATGTCTTGAAGGACGGCAAGATTGGGATGTCCGTTGATGTGTGGGTGGGTGGCTGATAAAATAAGGTTCAAACACCGCTGTTCTGCTGTACAGGAGGATGCCGTCGAGCCGAGAGTGTTTGTACACGTTTGGCTTACAATTAAGGACTTGGGGCTGATCGATGTCTTTTCCTCCACAAGCCAAGAAGGCGGTGAGTGCAATGGGTGTATGGACACCGCAGGAAGGGTCGCTCTACCCGCTGCATTCGAACACGCGGAAATAGATAATCTTGCTTTGCTGATAGGTAATCACTCTCCGTCGCCGGTGTATCCGTCCATGGTTGATGTCTAAATGTTACATCGAAGCTGATATGCTTCAACGATTGATTGCGCATAATGACCGGATACCCTTGCTGCCGTAGGTTTTCCCGATGTCGACATCTTCCGAACGTATTTGATCCTTTCATTAATCTAGTGAAAGCCTCACACGATTTCATTCGAGATCGGCGCCTGGAATCACCGTGCTCGATTATCTTCGGCGCATAATCAGGTTTACCAAGGTGGAGGTCTGTTCATTCTCTCTCCGGAACGTGCCCCCCATCTAAACGAATCTCTCCCCTCCACAAGAAATCGTGTCTGTTGCTCACTCTCCACTACGTCGATCAGATCTGCGCACGGACGCCCCTTTTTACGTTGTCTTCCCTCACCTGTCATCGATTCATCATCGCCTCCATCACCGTCTGCAGCAAGGGTCTATGCGATACATTCTGCACCAATAGCCTCTACGCACGTGTAGGCGGCATTCCCGTATCTGAACTCAACGTCCTCGAACGCGAGTTTCTTCGTATGATCGATTGGCGATTAACGGTTAGCACGTTCTCCTTGACCCAACCCCCCATCTCACCCACCCAACCTCCTATCCGCCCGATCACTCCATTTTTACTGCCCCCCTCCTTTTGGTTTCTGAGCACATGTACCGATCTTGACACGTCCGTCTTTTTTTTTTTTTTCCCGCTCCTTATTTTTCCTTTTTTGGTTGTTCGCTTCGGCGCTCTTTGTCAGTGCACGCGTGAAGTCCTTCAAGAATATTATGTCAATCTCGTCCGCACGGACAGCAGTGGGAGATTTTTCATTACTGGCTCGCCGCCCATGGCGGAGTGCTCAATCTCCTCGGAAAGCGATATGGCATCGCGGTCGCCCTCTCCAATGCAAGGCCGGTCGTCGATGGATTACCGTACCCGGCTCACCGCTGGCATGCACTCGCCATCGCATCACGAGCCATCGACAATCCTCATCGATACGACAACGCTCACACCCCGGGCGCCTCAAGCCCCTACCCTCGAGCAAAACATGGCATTCGCAGACTTGCAGAACTCACTTGGGGGAGGGTCTGGCATTCCTTTTGCACGGCCCTAGATGACAGAGGAACAGCATTCATATTCCGATAGAGGTGTAGGGGAAGAGGGAGAGGCTTCATACTGATCAGTGGCATAGTAACCAACTATATTTTTGCGTCACACATGGGCTTTGGAACAAATGCGTTGTATATGCACCCAAAAACAAACAAGGACCTCGACAGATGAAACAAAGGAACGATTGACACTGCGATTTACAGTATTTGCTATGCTAGTATTGTGTTATCGATGAAATGGGTTTAGTAGAGAAATGTTACAGTCCTTTTAACTGGTGAAGAGCGATGGAACAAGGAGTGTGGTTTGGGTTTTGTGAATTTTCATCAGAGTCACGGACTCGGCGAAAAAAAATGAGACGGGTGTTTTCCTGAGCAAAAGCTGAGCGTATGTCAACAGGCAGAACAGGATTGACTTCGCACCGCAAGTATGGCTACCTAACAATACACGAACGCGAGCGACAGCGAACAGCACAAACGGCCATGTCACACATGTCAAGAACCTGCATGATGCACCAAAGAGAAACCACACATGAGCTCCCGATACGAGCAAGAGGGGGGCGAGGAAAGAGATGTGTGTAACTAACATTACATTTACCGCCTCAGGGCAGAGAGCATCTTCGCCAGCGCATTGATCTGACCCTTCTGAACCTTCTTCGGTACGCCGTCACTGCCTGTTTCGCTAACCTCGCGGACACCATCGAGATCGGTGGTTGAGGTAGCGGCATCACGGCGTTGATGAACAGGTTGCTTTGGAGGTGCACCTGACCGCTCGCAGATGGTGTCGAGTTTGGGATCTTTTGGCTTGCGAGTACGGGGCTTGCGCTGGGGGGGTTGGCCAAAGATGTCTCCGACTGGATTCGAGTGTAGTTGACGCGGAAACTGGTCCAACTCCCACGGTACACCGGACATAACTGAGTATCAACGGGATCAATTTACACGCCGGAGGCGAGAGCCATGCAACACTCACTTTTGACATTCTTGGGGATAGCCTGCTGTTCCCAATTATTTCCATAGGTCTTGTTGCTTCCGCTCTGACCCGACGTCTTGGTCTGTGCCCTCCAGCTCCCACTCGACACGCTTGTTGCCATCGTGCTAATGCTCCGGGTGCTCGAGTTGCTATATCGTGTGAACGCACTCGTAGATGTGCTCGCACTCGACGTCGTCGACATCGAGCTGCGCCAGTTACTCTTGTTGGCGGAACTGGAGAGCACGGTGCTAGACAAAGCGAAATCCGTTCCTGCGTTACGAATCGAAGGAGGTGATAGCCCACGAGGTCCTCTGCGCTCAACGGAAACACTGTTCCCAGAAGAAAATGCTCCAGAACCATGACCGTTGCAGGAGGATGTACTCCACGTATGGGAGTTAAAAGGCTGAGGTTGCCGGCCACGTGTCCAAGTGACCGCTTCGTCTGCAGGAGAACGCTGTGGCGTGAGAGGTGTGTGGGTGTAAGGTGAATGTTGACTGATACAAGGGGGAAGGGCACTGTGGGGGGCCGGTACAGGTGACAGCCCCATGATCAGATTTGTCACATTACTGGCCGTACCAGGAGCTGATTCTTCTACGGGAGATGAATGAGCCTTTCCTCCGAAAGCAAGTTTCCACTTGGAAGCCTTCTTTGCGACGGCGGGGGCAGTAGGTGGAGAAACAGGCAAAGCTAAGGCATCCGTAGCAGCCGGTTGGGATTCGACAAGGGCAGTGGGCGTCTTGGAGGATGCGATGCTGACCGCGCGACTGATGTCGATGACTGGGGACGACACGGAGTCACAGAGTGGTCGCGAGGACGCCAAACTTATCTGTCTTGCCAGGGTTTGGGAGGCAGAGGCAAGCACCTCCAACGTCTCGTCCACAGCGCCATTCGGGAATTGCTTGCTCTTCCGCGCTCCGCGGCGTCCCCGTTTCTTCGTAGAGCGGCTCCGGCCATCCTCCAAGTCGTGTTCGTCATCCGGGTTCTGTTCAGGATCGACATCTAGCTCGTCTGCAGCCTCGACCTCTTCGATAACCCCGATATGAGAGGGTTTGAGGAGTTCACTCTTCATCTCTTCTACGACAGAGACATCCAGGTCGGGCACTGTCTCCAACCCAGTTTTTTCAAACGCAGGGCCAAATGAAGGAGCTCGAGATAAACTGCGGGAGTGGATGACCGGAGTTCGGCCGCCTGCGCGAGACGACGGACGGCGGGAGGGAGGGCATGACGACAAAGGATGTCCAAGGGTTGTTGAAGATGTGGAGACGACACGCTTGTGACCTGGGACGGGGCGACTGAGCGGCGTGTGCTCAGACAACAGGGCGGGCAGATCCTTGATCCAAGCCCCGAACTCGCGTGCGGTGACAGGCGTGGTCGTGTTCAGGGATAGAGAAAACGAAGCAGAGGGAGGAAGACAGAAAACGCGTGTAGCAAGAAATTCAGCCACGGCGGCAGTCATACCGGTGAAACGCTGCAAAAAGAAGTTGGAACCATACTGACGGAAGAGGTTGAAGGAAGAGCAGACTCCTTGAGCGGTATCCGTCCAAGGATTGTAATGATACAACCTGAATGGATGAAAAGTTGTTTTTGGGTGTCGAGATGAGGTAGGAAGGACATACATATTGATCAAAACGATACCAAGGGACCAGACGTCGGCAGGAGCAGGCCGGTACGTCGGGGCACAGTTGTTCCTACACTCAAAGCTCATGTATGGAGCACTTCCACAGTCCATGTCAGAACATTCTGCTTCTGTGGTGGAGAGACCAAAATCTGACAACTTGACGATGACACGACGTTCACCATTGACGAAACCGTCGGTGACGATGAAGTTCTCCGGTTTTATGTCACGGTGAAAAACACCCTGCTCGTGACAAGAGGCAACAGCGTCACACATCTGGGAAAACATGCGGGCAATGAGGCGCAGACGTGTGGGGCTAAGGAGCTGAGATGGATGGAGGGAAGCGAGAAGGGAAGGAGTCGGGGGAGTCCGCGAAGGGGAGGAAGGGACATCTTCCGATGTGACGGGAGTTGGTTCGTAATGGTCACGTGCCTGCTCAAGGAAGTAAAATAAATCCTCGCCGGGAACGTACTCTAGGAGGAGGAGGAGGAAGGCTGGTGTCTCAAAGGTGCGATAGAGGGTGACGATGTTGGGATGGGGACGAAGAGACTGATGGATGGTGACCTGTGGGAGTGTGAGCAGCGGTGTATATGTGAGTTCCCACGGAGACAAACCTCGGTCATCTGGGCGGCGAGGGCGTCTTGATCGAGATTGGCTTTGCTGAGACACTTGAGGGCAAAATCACGGCCATAGGTGATATAAGTCTTTGAGCGGGTCGGTTCACCGAGATCAAGGGTACCACAATGGCCATCCTCGGAAGGCTGTGCACGGGACAAGACTTCACGGACGAGGTAGACGACGGCATATGAGCCAGTGCCGAGTTTGCGAACGACCTCGAACTCGTTGGCCAGGCCAAAATCGGTGCTGTCATGTGAGACGGGTGGAGGGGAAAGACGTATGTGATAATCTTGCAAAAGGATGCCTTGACCGATAAAGTCTCCAGGAGCGAGAACGTCTTCGATGGTGGAGGAGCCCGAAGTGGAGCGACGGGCGGAAGAGGCCGTCGACGCCACGATACGAGGACGAAGGGAAGAAGAGGGAGGGAGGGGGAGGG
>QFEM01000796.1:0-13777 GCA_003316205.1 Boletus bicolor
AAAGTTTATGCTTATTAACAAAAGTAGTATCAATGAAACAGTCGGAAGAGCCGGAATCTACGAGAGCAGGGAAAGGTGAAATCGGATATGAAGCTAACGTGACTAAAGGCATAAGGGACTTAGAATCTGAGAGAGTGGACGCGTTGAGACGGATCTCCTTTGATGCACGGTCGGGATCACTGCGACCTCCTTCCCATGCGGAGCTACAGAGGTCGGGGACTATTTTTTTGCCTCGGAGGAGGCCTCTGGTTGGGCTTCTGGAGTGGTGGTAGCGGCGCGGCCTTTGGATGCACAAGAGGTAGACCTCGGGCAGTCCTTAGCCATGTGCCCTGCATTCCCGCAGAACATGCAGAGCTTCTTGTCGAAGCAGCACTTTTGTTCAGCAGCGGTCAGTTTGCCGTCCTTACCGAGTTTCAACGAAAGGTCGGGTTTTGGAGGAGAAGAAGAGGTTGAGGCAGCCTTACCCTTGGACTCCTTGGAGTCCTTGGAGCTACCGGAGTTGGAAGCAGAGGCAGAGTTGGTGTTATAATATGAATATTTTCAAAACTTTTTTGGACTTCAACTCTTCATCTTTCCAGTCACGTGATCAGTGCACATAACCATGGGAACCAGCACATGACCAGGTCTAGAACCAATGACGTCATACCTCATGGTACCCACGCCCTTTTAATTTCTGCTCTTCTCACACTGCCTCTTTAATCTCCGTTGCTCCTTTTCCCGTGCCTGGCTTCTACACTTAGTCTATTTATGGTAGTTCCACCCACGCATAGCATGGTCTGTGCGCGCGCCTGTATCATATATAAAGTAGACACTTGCGACTGGAATCCCCAGTCTAATCCACTTCGTTGTTTGCTTTACTGGTCATTGCCTTGGGGATTTGTTCCTCATTGTAGGCCTGCATCAACCGGAAGCGACTACCCTTCCTCCTCACCTTCTCCCGCATCTCTTCTCTTTTTTTCGCCAGGACTTGTGTAGCCTGCGAGGTAGCTCAAGCCTTGTGGATCTTTGTTGTTCGCGATAGGGTCATAACAGCGCAGAGACTGCTTTTGGACTCTGTCCATTGGATTGCCCTGTCACCACCTTGTATTAAGTGACAGTGGGGTTGAAGATCCATTGAAGTGTCCCCTCTACCTCCCTCAACTTTCTGGTGTTTCGCTATCCCAACTTCTCCTCAACACTCATGGCTTGTTATCCTGGATACTTGTCAAAGATGGCCCCAGCCATGTTGAGATATGTGCCCCAGTCCCACCCCAACGATTGTAAGTTTCAATGCTTCTTTCTGGAGTCGATCTCACTCCCCAAGCAAGCTTCCTTTACCAGCTTGGATGCGAAATCCATCGTGTACGACTGTGACGGATCCACTGTTTATACATCCCCGAACATGGTGTTCATCCCCGAGCCTCACAATGCCGACAAAGAATTGCGTGTCCGTGCTGATGGACAATTTGGTACAGCTGACTGTTTCCATTGGCCACAGCTGTATGCTGAAAAGGTTTGCTATGCCATATGCATTCGTCGCAAGGATCATCATCCCTCCCCCGACCCTCTCTCGTTCACTTGGTACCGGCCCACCCACGACGATTTCAAACCCTTACCTCGCGCTGCCTTTCTCGTCGGCAAATTGAAGCAAGACAAGGCTGCAGGGATTGCCACCTTGCTCAAGATTGTGTCTGATCGATACAACGAATGGAAGAAGTCGCGTGGTGAGAAAGTGGACATTGCTAGTCGCATGTTGAAGTCCCTGGAACATGACATCCTGCTCCTTCTCAACCACCCTCTGACTTTCCGTGATCTTGTCGTTTTCGTCGCCCAAGCACAATGCTATTTTCTCGACCTCGTGGCCTTCCTGGACTATGTGTCACACATCCAACATTGTATTACATACTCAACCACTGCCCATACTCTCGTCCGATCTGACTGGATGGGTTGCTTCACCCACAGCACCAAAGTTTGCGACGATCTTTTCCACACGGGTGTGCCAGCCTGGTTGATCCACAACAATTACACCATCACCAAGCAGACGAATATCGTGAAGGTGGTCAACTTTACATTTCCCAATGAAATCATTCGTAGCATGTACTCCGAAAACGGGCAGTCACTCCCCTTCCCTTGCCTCTTTAATGGTCCAGGTGGCTTCACACATCATTTTCATACCCGACGGCACTACGTAGCCACGAAAAATCCGACCCCTGTCGCTTTTCAAGCATCCTCCTCGCAAGCTGCGTTGCATGTGGGCTCACACCCAACTCGAGCCCAGACAAGGAGAGTACAGCATAAGAAGCTGACTCAGACTCAGTCCACCAGTGGTATGTATTATCTACCATAACATTGCGATTGCATTGACTAAATTGCCGTGAAGCCAAACAAAATGGAGGTTGCGACAAATGGCTCAAGGTGTGCGAACCTGAGATGCCACTCTCCTTTAACATCTGGGCCAATGCGATGCAGCAGGTGGATAAGGATCCTACAAGGGTGAAGAAAAACATGGCTGATCGAGGCTATCACGTTCCTGAACTGGCTCTCTTTGTAACTTGTCAGTCCTCCGAGCGCCACAAGCTTTTTATGATGAACTGGCTGGCCATTCACCCCCTCTGGTACAGTCGATTGGATCACAATCCCCCCGCCAAATTTCCTTCTCCTCAGGAATGGAGGGAGATCCTCCATTGCATCCCATCCAAGGATAAGCTTGAGGCTGCACCATTGAGCAGCCTTGGCAAAAAAACTGTGAAGGGTCAGAAGTTGGCTGCTCTTGAGATTCTCGGCAAAGTTGCGGCTTCGATGACTCAAGATTCTTTGGCCCCGAAGGACACAGTGGAATGGTGAGGAAGGTATATCCCCGTTTCCTCCCTGTCCAACCCACCTCCTTGCCTCATCCAAGCCATTCTCTGGGAGATATTTGAGATCAGCTGGCGTTACGAACTGTGTGCCCTCGACCAAGTGCTCAATCCTCAGATATGGGCAAACCATCAGACAGTGCAACTCTCCCTCATCCATGCAATATTCCGTGGAAGTGCTGGCCTGGTTTTATGGTCGGAACCTTTGCCTAAGGTTGCTGGCGATCTCGGGTTGACAGATGCATGGGCCAACAATGAATCTGTCCTTCGCTCCTTTTGTTTCCTTCTTGCCAGCTGGCCGGATGCCCACCCATCATTTTCTTACATCCCATCCCTTGATCTGGCCTCCAAGCAGGCACAAGCATATGAGGTCATGTCTCGAGTGTGCATGTTCTACGTACAAACCTTTTTTGATCATTTCAACTGACCCCCTCTCCTCCCTCACTGATTTCCTTTGGACTACCACATGTAATTCTTATTTTTCACCTTGTTCTTAATTATCCCTCTGAGTGTCCTCATTTTTGGACAATATGAATGATACGTCTTTTATTGGCATCATGATGGCTTTTAACAGTCCGACCACTCACATTTGACATAACCGCCGTCCTCAGCCAATCCTAATGCTTCGCCTGGTTACCTGCTGCCTGGGTATGTAAGATCACTTAATAATGATCAGTGTCTCTGCCTGAAGTGCCTTGCACCTAGGCCAATACTTTTCGCTTGTCGTCGCTTCTTTGATGTCAAACGAGCCGGATCTTGTCCGTGTGGTGAGTATTAATGATTCCACACGCACACACCATTTTGATTGACATCACCCACCCTCATAAAAGCCTGGTTGCTTGCCACAGCCAATCCTTTCAGTCGACCCTCCCGAATGTGCTACTTTGACGGCACATTCACATTCCAATGTATCGTATCTTGCCTATAGTTTGGCTGTCTCTCTTACTGCTGATGTTTTCTGTCTTTAAGTGCCATCCTGACTATCCTCGGACGTTCCAGGCCCAGAGAGGTTTGATGCAGCATTGCCAAACCTGCAGTATCTATGCTACAGTGGAAGCAGAGCATATTTCCCGAGCGAGCACAACCTTTCGCTTGACCGAGGAGCCTCCACTGAAGCAGGTCAGACAGGGCATAAATGAATCTCGGGTATTTTCACCGATTCTCTACTGGTCATCTCACTGACTTCTATTTCCAGGGTTATGATTCCCCAAATGCATCAGCAGTTCCAATCCACAATTCAACTGATTCAGTTGGCAAGGTGAATGATACTGAATACTGAATACTGAATACTGAAACCCTTGTCTGGTTTCTGCCAGGAGCCGTCCAGTCAACCTTTGCAAGGCAACCACCAAGGCACACACGGTTCCCTGCCACACCTACCTGATTCCACACCCAAACCACCTACGCAGTCTACATCAGATGGGCCTGCCAGCCCCACCCCCGAGCCACACCTTCCACCATGCAATCGACGACTTCCTGCCAGGTATTGAGACTTGCTACCTGAGCCTCCGTTGCCTGCAGTCGACCCTCAGCCTCCTTCCTCTTCCAGTCCCATGTTGCCACATGTAGTTCTGCATGTATTTGACTCCTTTCGTACGCAATTCAATAGGTTTGGCATCACACGTGCCTACCGCCATCATCCATCGCATGATCCCAACTCCTATCTCTCTGTGGAAGAGCTGTCTCAAAACAATGGGCCTATCTGTCCCAACTCAGCTGGGGGTGGGGCAAGTGACTATTTACCACTGTGGCCTTGGTCCAATATGTCCATCTGTGTTACGAACTAAGCCAAGACCAAGGGAAGACTGAAGGGGATTGGATGGAGAGTAATGTGTGAAGAGAAAAGGAAGAAGAGAACTCGCGATGATAAAGGCGGCGGCGTAAAAGGCAGCGGCCAGAGGAAACCTCTTGCTTAGGTTCGTACCAGGATTTGCTACCTGACGATGGGACCGATGTCCAACGAAGAATAAACAATGGTAAAGAGGTGAGTTGACACCAGGAGTTAAACCAGGGAGGAAGTTAAACCAAACTAGGTCCCAAAGACGACTAGAATCGAACTAGCGATCCTAGTGCCAATGGGCCTGTATATATAGGATCACTATAGTACATGGGAAAGTACAAGTACATATGGGGAAAGGGCGTAGGGTATGACATAGTGTGAGAGAACTGAGGAGATAAGGGATACGTCATGGGAGTAAACAGATATAAAAGGATAAAGGGGAACGGAGATTAAAGACAGGAGGTGGTCTAGGCGTACCGCGTGTGATGCGTGAGGTGTGACGTCAGAGATAGGGTGATAAGAGATAGGGAGCCCGGACCGAAGTCTGGACCGATGACGTCATGGTCTACGAGATAAGGAGAGGGGTGAGAAAGGAAGTATCAGGTGGTATCACGTGATGAGAAGAGCGGAAGGTCACGTGATAGGAGTCTAGAAGTCACCTGATAAAAGAGTGTGAGAGATCACGTGATTGTGAGAAAAGTCACGTGATGCGAAAAGTTAGGGGCAAAAGCGAGGAGTTATAACAATCTGGTGGCTCATGAGGTAGAAAGAGAGTGGCAGCGCTCACAAGTCCAATTCAGAGGTCACCCAGCTAGTCCATAAGGTTTTCCAAGCCCCAGACTTCAATATCCACAACTTGACCAACTTTGATGCTTCCAGGGAGAACTGTCGGATGGAAACAGCTCAGAAAGAGATCCCTCAGGATGACCCGTTCAGAATCAATAAGTGGCAATGTACGGGTGTCAACATATTGGTGCCAACAAGGGAGAGGAATAAGGAAGGGAACGGAAGAATATTTACCATCGACGGATTCCGTTACAGACCGATCCTTGATGTCGTCCGTGCGGTGTTTGCGGAAGCATGCTCAAAGAGCTTTCATCTCACTCTTTTCAAGAAGTTTTGGAAGTTGCCAGTCACTGGGCACGAGCAGCGTGTATATGATGAGCTGTACACCTCCGACGCATGGAACCAAGCCCAAGACAAGATAATGAAACAGAAAAGAGATGACAGCTGCAAACTAGAGAAGGTGGTTGCAGGTCTCATGTTCTGGTCTGATTCGACACGCCTTACACAGTTCAGTCATACGTCCACTTGGCCAATTTACCTTTTCTTCAGAAACCTCTCCAAATATACGTGAGCCAACCCATAGTCATGTTGTTGTCATCCGATCGCCTTCATCCCTTCGGTACGTTGAATGCATCATCATGCTCTGCTTGCACCGTCTCACTATATGCCTCAGCTGCCAGAGTCTTTCAAGAAATTCTTATCGTCCATCTCTGACAAGAAAGACAACCGCGACCTTCTTACACATTGCAAGCAAGAACTCATTCAAGCACTCTGGAAGATTTTACTCAATGATGAATTCCTCGATGCTTACAAGACTGGCATCATCATAAGGTGCTTTGATGGGATCCTCAGAAGAGTTTACCCCCGGATATTTACTTACTCCGCTGACTATCCTGAAAAGTGAGTGGTCCCATCATTAATGCTATGCTTGTGTTCTGGATGCTGAACTTCATGAAGGGTCCTGCTCACCACCATTCGGAACAAAGGCCTCTGCCCTTGCCCTCGCTGTCTGGTCCCTAAATCAATATTCCATTGCACAGGATTCATCAGAGACCTGGCAGCCAGGATTTCTAATGCCAGAACTTACCTTCATGAGAAGATTGCATTTGCGCAACATGCAATATACGAGCATGGCCGGCCTTTGAAGGGCACAACCATAGAAACCATTCTCAAAACAGAATCATTGGTCCCCACCCTGGTATGGACACTCTCAACTGACGTTACATTGTCAGTAACCTTACGATACTTTCCAAAACTCTTTTTGTGAGCGACTGTCACCCCTGGGCTTCAACCTCTTCAGCCACCTGGTTGTGGATTTGTTGCATGAGTTCAAGCTCAGAGTCCTGAAGAACGTTCTGAAACACTTGCTCCGAATAGTATATGTTGTTGATCCTTGCAGGATTGAGATACTCAATGAACGGTAAGCTGAGGGACCTTCTGCAAAGCATTTTCTGACATGCATTGTCCTAGGTTCACACAAATCTCTTCCTTTAGTCTCAACACTATTTGCTGTTTTCCACCTGACGTCGCTGACATGAGTTAGCAACTGGCATGGTTTTTCGAGCAGGTGCTCAAGGTACAGTGATTATTCGTTTGGATATCAGTTGGCTGATTGACTCATGGTGCTCTAGTGTGCCATCCCTGTATTTGAAGGTCTTTTTCCTCCTGCCCATGACTTGACCATTCAAACCCTACTTTTTCAACTCTGCGAATGGCATGCATTGGCCAAGCTTCGGACATACACAGATGAATCCCTTGTCCTCCTTCAACAATCTCTACGGCACCTTGGAAATCAGTTACGCCATTTTAAATGACACACATGCTCCACATTTCGCACTCGTGAACTACCCAAGGAAGCTGCACAACAGCAGAGGAGGGAAATAGCTGAGCACACTGCTGGTTATCAAAGAAAGAACCATGATCAACTTCGCTCCCAAAGATGTTCAATCTCAACACCTATAAGTTTCATGCTCTGGGCGACTATGTCGACATGATAAAAACATTCAGCATGACAGACTCGTACACCACCCATGTCGTGAGTCATTTGGGGATTGTTGAAGCGGGGCATGTAATGGCAGAGCCATACACAGGATGACATATCTGGTGTTCCTGGTTTAATGAAATGGGCGCTGGTTCGAGATCAAGATTGATTGTAACTCAGCTCAGCTGAGTTTGTATCAAAATACAATGAGCGTGTGAACTATTATACATACAAAGTATTACTATGTTCAACACTCCCCCTTGTCTGATATACCATAGCAAATCTAGACATATGGTAAATATTCAATCACTCAATCCATAGAAAAGGCAAGATTCTGAAACTCTAAACCTAATTGTGACCTGAATTTCTCGAACTTGACATATCCAAGGTTCTTGGTGAACATATCTGCAGGGTTGTCATCCCCGGGGATATAAAATAAACTGACCTGTTTAAAGGTCATCACAGCATTACGTACAAAATGATATTTAATCATAATGTGTTTAGATCGTTTTTCGGTGACTGGATTTTCAGCTATAAATAGCGATCCTTGGTTGTCACCACAGATGGGAATGGGTTTGAGATTATACCTGATTTCCTTGAACATCTGTTTTATCCATATGACTTGGCAAGAACAATCGCTCAGAGCCATATATTCTGCTTCTGTAGAAGACAGAGCAGTGGTTTTTTGTAAGTGTGAGTTCCACAAAAACACTCCATTCACTAATTTCAGGTAATAACCCATTTGCGAGTGACTGGTGATTTTATCTTGACCCCAGTCAGAGTCAGTACAGGCAATAATGCCTTTGCCAGAATCACCATCATAAACTAGCGAGTAATCACTAGTGCCAACTAAATAGTGGCAAATATACAGAGCTTTCTTGAGATGCTCCTGAGATGGGTTGGCTGATTGACGGGTGAGTTGTGTCATGGTGTATGAAATATCTGGCCACATGCCAATCATGAGATATAACAATGATCCAATCACAGTTTGGAACCGAGTACGAAGCTCTGGTTTCACTGGACCATTATTCTTCGCTGGGTAATATCCCTATGGTAGAGGTGTGCGTACTGGCTTTGCGTTGATCATTCCGCAGCGTTCCAACACTTTGTCGAGATAATTCCGCTGGTCAATGATTATGCGGTGACCTTCTCAACAGATGTTCATTCGGAGGAATTCAGCTGGTTCCCTGAGATCGCAACATTCCCACTTTTTCATAAAAGCGGCTTTAAGTCTTTCGACCAAGCTCTTTGAGGGACCGCAAAAGATTGCGTCATCAACATATATTATAGCAAGTACTAAATCATTTCCTTGCTTGTACACAAAGAGACCAGTGTCAGTTCTGAGCCGTTCAAATCCTAATTCCTTCATGGAAGCGTCTAGTGCACGCCACCATGTAATACCAGCTTGTTTAAGACCGTATATGGCGCGTAGGAGTTTGAGTACTTTGCCTTTTAGATTAGAGGGGGGCATACCCTTCTGGAAACTCCATGTAGAGCTCTTCTTCCAGAATGCCATATAAATAGGCAGATTGGAGATCTAGTTCTGAGAGGTGCCAGCCATTGATGGCGGCTAGGGCAAACATACATTGCACCGTTTCAAATCGCACAACAGGCGAGAATATCTGGTCATAGTCTAATCCTTCAACCTGAGAGAAACCTTTCGCTACTAATCGTGTGCGTTTCCGGCCATCAGACTTGACATCAAAGACCCATCGATTTTTGATAACCTTTTGATTATCAGGGCGATCAACTATTTCCCATACCTTACGTTGCTTGAGCATTTCAAGCTCAGTGTCACAGGCCTTCTGCCATGCAGATTGTTCTGCTGCAGGTAATTTATTTATGTCCTGAAGGGACCATTCCTGATAATTGGGAGTATTGGATGACTGCGCGAATGGTATTGTGTGAGAACAGAGATAATTGATGAGAGCTTCTCCCCCTTCACTGGTGATCCGCTCAATATTGTCCTCAGAAGGAGTAGGCGATGGAGGGAAACCGCCAGGGACAATGGGAGTGTCCGGTGCTTTTTCCTTTTCTTTCTCCTCACCAACTAACTTCTTCCATGTGGAAGCCTTTTCAATATCCTTTACTTGCTCCGTAGGGTGACGGCGTTCGCCATAGACGTTTCCAGGTCAAGTAGGGGGGCGACAAATTCGCTCACAACAAGGAGGTAGAGCTGGAGGGCCAGCAGGAGGAGGTTGAGGCGCACGAGGAGGTGTTACAGGAGGTGGTGGTGGAGTAAGGTCGCAAACCGGCGTATGTGGTCGCTCAGGTTGTGAAAGTGGTGTGACTGGCGCTGGGTCATCATCCTCTGACTCTGAAGGGTCTGAGGGGTGTTCCTCTGTAGAGTGAGGTTTTTTAGGAGCGTGACTGATGGGCTTATGAGGCCTAGCTCCTAAGCACCTGGGAAACAGGTTCTCATCAAAAACGGCATAGGCAGATGTATGGAGAGAGTTATTTGGTCGCATGAACAAATAGTTCTGTGAACTCCCAGCTGCTACACTGATGTAAACCATTAGCTGCGATTTGGGTTGCAGCTTACCCTTTCGTGTCTCATTGGGAAGATGCACATAGGCACCACATCCGAAAACCCTAAGGTGTGAGATCGAAGGTTTCTCCCCCTTTAGTAGTTCATGGGGAGTATGCCATTGAAGTCTATTCATAGGTGTGATATTATATATGTGAGCTGCATGTAAAATCGCAAACTCCCAGTAGGATTCGGGTAAACAAGCGTGAAGACACATTGATTGTGCCTTATCCATTAAAGTGCGAATTAATCGCTCAGCGCGACCATTTTGTTGATGTGCATATGGGGCAGACTGATGTATGTAAATACCATTATCCCACAAATAATTAACAAATACCTTAGAGGTAAATTCTCCTCCGGCATCGGATTTAAAGCCTTTGATATTGGCGTTGTACTATGTGCAGATATATGAAAAGAATTGTTTAATGGCTTTTAAAGCCTAATCCTTGGATCGCAAACATGTTACCCATGCCATGGAAGTATAGTCGTCATAGAAGACAATGGCATATTTATATTTGTGGTAGGACTCGACCTCAAATGACTTTAGGTCAGAATGAATCAACTCAAATGGCATGGTTGCCCTTCGCTCAGTATAAGGAAATGTCCTATTGGGTTGTTTGCCTAATTGGCATCCAGGACAAATCTTATCATTTTTGGGTATTTCAATATCCGGAAATTCCTTCAGGTGTTTTCACGCAGCTTTGAGTACGTCCTTGGAAGGATGTCCCATGTAGCAATGAAGTAGATCATAGTCCATAGAGGCCATGACAATTTTGGCATATGGATTGATGGAGGGCGCACGGATCCAAAACATAGTGTCGGCGCCATGAGAGTGGAAGGACAATATAGTCCTTTTGGCACATTTATCGATAAAATTGATGCGACCCAGGAAGGCCACAATGGTGATGCAGCAATCTTTGAGCAGAGTGCCCATAGATATGAGCTTGAGGTTGCACTAAGGCATATACACCACCGGCGATAAATGCACAGGGTGACCTTCAAACTCGATAATTAAGGTGCCTTGCCATTCGCAGTTTGCGAGAAACATGGCTGTTGGTACTCGGTGTATTCAATAAAGTCCTGTAGGTTAAATGTAAAATGAGCTGAAGCTCCTGAATCGAATAGCCAAATGTCTGGAGACGGACCGTGATGGTCATGTTCGTGCTCTTTGCCTTTGCTGGAGGACTTATTACAGTTATCACACCGTGCGGAAGGGTAACAAGGTAGTATATTTCGTTCACTACCTACTACAGATGAACAAGTATACAACATGTTTTTCTGTGGCAAAGAGAATCGCACATCAGTGTCTGAGTTGGTTAGGTGAGAATTAACTGACCATTGTTCAAATGAGAACCCAAAGTCTCCCACATCTCCCAGGTACTCGTTGTAGTACTCTTCCCCGAGAGAGACCGTGTCTTCATTGTCAATATCCATCCAGGCCTTTTGGGCACTGTTGGAGAGATCCTCGAGGCGTTCCTCAAGAGGGATCTTGCTTGGTCCGATGAGGGATGGATGGGTGATGTATTGATCAAGTTGTTTAAAACCTGATTCGCCGTAATTGGAAGCTCCCAGACGACTAGCCAGGTCGTCATGGAAGAATGGAGAAATGCTACGTTCCCATGGAGGGGTGATGGAAGTGCCAACATTTGAATCGTCGATTGCGGAAGTAGCGATGGCAGGTGCTGATGTAGGCTGCCAGGGTATGGGGGTGAGGAGATGGTGGTTGGCCACCGGGTCCAGAGTACGAACTGTTTCGCATATGGGCATCATGCCCAAGCGGTGTGCCAGAGATATCATGTTCTGCATGTGCGGAAATGTGGGAGGACCGTATGACGTCGCACCAGGAGTGTGGGTGAGTTGGCGAGGGTCGACAGTGGTGGAGTAGGTAGGTTCGCTGGCAGGGGAGAGGATGTTGGCGGCGGAGAAGATGAAAGAGGTGGTGGCGGATTCGTCTGCAAGGTGGGCTTCCTTGCGTTGTTTCTGCTTGTCCTGACCAGCCTGAGAGCACTTTCCGCGCTTCTTCTTGTTCTTCCCTTGCTGGGCGTTGCCTTGTCCTTGCGACTACTGTTGCTGCAAGCCGCCTGTTATGATCTATCGCAAACAAAAGAAACACCACAAGGCTCGAAAGTCTTTCAGGCTACACAGGTCCTGGCGAATAATGAAGAGAGGATGAAGGAGTAGTCCGGATCTGGTTGATGCAGGCCTACAATGGAGAACAAGTCCCCAAGGCAATGACCAGTGAAGCAAACAACGAAGTGGATTAGACTGGGGATTCCAGTCGCAAGTGTCTACCTTATATATGTTACAGGCGCATGCACAGACCATGCTATGCGTGGGAGGAACTACTATAAATAGACTAATAGGAGAAGCAAGGCACGGGAAAAGAAGAAGCAGAGATTAATGGGGCTGTGTGAGAAGAGCAGAAATTAAAAGGGCATGGGTACCATGAGGTATGATGTCATAGGTTCTAGACCTGGTCATGTGCTGGTTCCCACGGTCACATGCACAGATCACATGACTGGAAAGATAAAAAGTTGAAGTCCAAAAAAGTTTGAAAATGTTCATATTATAACACTGCCCTGCTGCTGCTGTGAAAATTGGGGATCTCCCCCTTTCCGCTTTACGGCAGAAACCTTGTGCACTTGCACACCAGCTGCAGGCTGTCCACATTGAGAGGAATGTTGCTGCCAAGCAGTGATGACGAGCTTCTCCAGCTCCATCAGGAAGGTGGTCTGAGCCTCCTTTCCTTTACCTTTTTCCGTGGAAGTGTCTCCTATCGACACTTGATTCATGAGAGTGGAGAGAATATCCACATAATGAGGGATCTTGGAGAGGACGAGCATCATTTGGATCTTCTGGTCAATCAGGTACTTGAGCTCCTCAAGTTGTGTGAACTGGGTGCAGATCTTTGAGAAGGCAGGAGCGGGATGAGAGTTTTCGGGGATGGTGAGGTTTAGGAGGGTATGAAACTCGGCGAAGGCAGATGCGATGGAAGGAGTAGCAAAGTCAGCTTCAAGCTGATCATAAATCTACTTGGAGTTCAGCTCATTCGGGTACCTAGAGGCGATGTGATGCTCCATCTTGAGACAAATGAAACTGGTAGCTTTGTTGTCCTTCTCGTTCCAGGCTTCGATGGCACTGGAGTTGTTGACCACAATGTTAATACCTTCCTTATCCCAGATGTGATTGGGACATTTGGTTCGGAAGACAGTCCAGATGCCCTGAGAGCAAAGAAAAGTGTCCATGTCGATGCACCAGTGTTGATAGTTGGTGCCATTGAGACAAGGAAGATCTTTGAATGTGTTGGACATGGTGAGGGTAGAGATTCTAGGGATACAAAGACGTCAGTACTATACCATAATCAAAAGAAAATGGGGGCGAAGTGTATCACTCATTCCTGAACACTTTCAGAGCCCTGTCACTGAAGTGACATAGTCTCCCCCTGGAATATCCAGGTGACATTTTTACACCTTAGAGCGCATAAAGCGCATCAGAGGCAGTCCAGCGTAAAAATGCGTGGACGTGTCTACATTCGAACCACTTGGTATAAAAACACACAGAGTGTTTAAGCGTTGAGTCAAGCATGAAGACACGTCAACTCAGTAGGCATGGTCGCCATGCATATAGCACAGGCAGGGCTCATAACCTGTTGAAGCGGGGCATGTAATGGCAGAGCCATACACAGGATGACATACCTGGTGTTCCTGGTTTAATGAAATGGGCGCTGGTTCGAGATCAAGATTGATTGTAACTCAGCTCAGCTGAGTTTGTATCTAAATACAATGAGCGTGTGAACTATTATACATACAGTGGCTCAAAAAACTGTCTGCATGTTTGGTCATTTTTCACTAAATGTGTTATTCCCCAAT
>QFEM01000799.1:0-16994 GCA_003316205.1 Boletus bicolor
TTGTGTAGCCTGCGAGGTAGCTCGAGCCTTGTGGATCTTCGTCGTTCGCGATAGGATCATAACAATAGTCCCATTCTCCTGTCGGCCGATTGAGCCGGGCCCGTTCGTAGATCCGGTAATCAACCGCCTTTTTTAGAAGAGTTACCGCGTGGTAATCTTCAATTTCCGATTCCCTGCGAAGAACCTCGAATCTCTGTAGAAAGAGATCGATGGGATGTCCGTTCTGCTTTAGGCCTTCCAATTTTCGTAGGGATTCGTGAGCAAGGACGTCGATGCGGAAGTATAATTTTATTTCGTCCTGGAGGACCACCCAAGAGGGCCAGGCCGAATCTCCTTGTTTCCCAGTGATGGTCCCATGTTCGTCCACAGTGTTTTCCTCTTCTCGGTTGAGGTACCTCTCGAGGGTAATCTGGGCGAAATCCTCCGCTTTCTTCTCAAATTGAGAAAGGACGGCGACAGCGTGAAGCTTATCGGACCTCCACTTTTGCGCGTCAACCCAAAGACGTAATTTAACCCACCACAAACGCCAGGTTCCTCTATCACCGTCCCACTTTTCGGGGTCGGCGATTTTCTTGGTAACGTTGTTTTTCTCATTTTCAAGGTTGAGAGCGGCGATGCGCCTTACGAGGTCGTCGAGATCTACCTCTGCCATGGTATTTGATTACTGGTTTGAGAACGGATTTGGGGCGGAGATAAGGGCGGAAGTGATTGTAGAAGTAATGTCTTCCTTCGAAGTCGAAGATAGGGAGGTGACGTGCGACTCGAAGGCGATCTAGACGACGCTGGTAGACCTTTTTGTAACGAATACGAATTTGATGGGGAGGAAGGAGATTGTTGCGAGGATTTTCGTCTTGGATCCAGTCAACAGGTGCGTGGTCATTGGGGTCCAGTTTGATTTTCTTTCGCCTCCTTACTGTGCAGACGATGCCACACTTTGGGGAGACTACGCGAGGTCGGATGATAAAGTCGGGAAGTGATAGCCGGTGTCTTCTTCGGCAAGGTTGCGTAAACTACTACGAGAGATTTCTAGACGATAACTAATGGCTCAGCCACCGGCAGCACGACGGCTGTGATCCGATGTCGCCCTATGCAAACGTGGCTCGACCCACGCGCGCTATCACCTCAAAGAGGGACTTCGAAATTACTACCTAACACAACCAAAGCTTGCCACTCAAGGCCACCCTAAAGGCACGGGTGTAACGAAATGAAAAGTCGCGGAAAGCTCCGGCGGGCAGCACAAAGTTCCTAATTAATTTTGTAGGAACCTTGGGGCAGGTATGCGCAAGTCCTGAATATATTCCCTTTAGCTCTAGGGTCCGAGCGTTGTGTATGACAGTCTAATCCAAGTGTAATGATATCGCGAACGACAACACCACAAGGCTCGGGACTATCTTGCAGGCTACACGTGTCCTGGCGATAAAAGAGAAGAGAGGAAGGTGGAAGTCCTTTCCATTCGATGCAGGCCTACAATGAGGAACAAGTCCCCAAGGCAATGACCAGTGAAGCAACAAACAAGTGGATTAGATTGGGGATTCCAGTCGCGAGTGTCTACTTTATATATGATACAGGCACGCGCACAGACCATGCTATGCGTGGGAGGAATTACCATAAATAGACTAAATAGAGAAGCCAGGCACGGGAAAAGAAGGGACGGAGATTAAAGAGGCAGTGTGAGAAGAGCGGAAATTAAAAGGTCGTGGGTACCATGAGGTATGACGTCATAGGTTCTAGACCTGGTCATATGTTGATTCCCACGGTCACGTGCACTGATCATGTGACTGGAAAGAGAAAGGTTTGAAGTTCGAAAAAGTTTGAAAATGTTCATATTATAACAAAGACGGGGGCGAACTCGGCATATTCCGAGGGTAGTACGGGTTTGGGTTTGGCCTGTTTAGCGGCCATGGCTAGTTCTGTAGCTTGAGTAAGCTTTCGAACATAGCGGGAGCCCAAAGGGGCGAAGCAGGATCTGAATTGAATAGTTTGGAACATGACACGCACAGTCTGGTCATTTTCACAGATCGCGTCAGGATCTTTCCATTCGTTATATTCGAACAGACGAGAGTGGGTGACGGAGTCAACATGGACGTGTCCAGGGGTGCGCAGGGGTGGTTTCCAAAATTTGGATGAGTGGCGGTCGTAATCCGCGGCGTGGGTGGTATAGAGCTCCTTGGACTGGTCAAGGGTCTCGGAGAGCGAGATGGTTCGTTGGGCCCAGTCAATGGTGGGATTGGTTTCTTTCAACCAGGGGAGTCCAAGGAGGATGTTGTCGCGTCCAAGCGACATTACCATAAAGGTAACATGGCAGGCTATTCCTTCAATATTGAGGAACAGGTCACAAGAGTATCAGACGTCTCCTTTCTTGTTATAGGAGTCATCTGCGTTGCGAGCGTGGAACGGGTGGTCGAGCTTCTTGGTGGGGAGTTGGTGTTTGCGGATGAAGTCCCAGTCGATGCAAGATATATCTGCACCGCTGTTGATGAGGGCGCGAGTGTCGATGGCTTTCAGGGTGTGATCTGGTACGATGACTTGAACGGGAATTTGCATTGCTTTAGTCGAAGATCATACAAGTACAGATGCACAAACGGGAGAAGAAGGGGAGACTTGCATCGAAGAAGTTCCCCTTTTTAAAAATCCACATTAAAGCCCACTTTCCGAACTGCGGGAACGTCTTCATCGTCTTCATCTATCTCAACTAAACGTGGGACGTCTTCTTCGGCTTCTTGAACCGCTTTGACAGCGGGTTTATTACCTGTGAAAGTGGGGCAGGTGGGAGAGGCATGGCTGGGTTTACGGCAACGGAAACAGAGTTTCTTGTCGATACATCGCTTTCGTTCCTCAGGGGTAAGCTTCGGAACACGGATGACGTCAACGTCCATGGCGTTAGGGTCTTTGGCTGGGGCGGAGTTCTGCGGCGTGAAGGATTGATGACCCTGGGTAGAGGGTCGGACATAGCGGCGCGATATCTCAGCAGCATGCTCCCATTGGGTCTGGAAATGAACTGCCTTCTCGTACCACTTGTCGATGGTTGAGGGCACGTTTTCCATAGACATAATCTTCTTCATTAGAATAGGGGGAAGGCCAGCGGCGAAGTAGCCAATAAGGACGTTTTGGTCGGAGACGGCGGCAGTAGCGACCTTGTTTTTGAACTCGGCGACGTACGAGGATAGAGGGGGGGAGTAAGCACCATTCTTGACGAGGACGCGCTTGGTGGAGAGCCAGGCAATGGCATTGTTGACCGTGTCATGGTGTTCGAACGCGGCCTTGAACGCAGCTGCGAAAGTAGCCCACGTTCCGATGGAGATGGTGCCTGTAGCATCAATGGCACTCTGGCGATAGGTGTTCGCCCAGGTGGCAGCAGTTCCCTTAGTCATATAAGACAGGGCGAAGGCGACGCGTTTAGCCTCAGTGGTATAAACGGCGTCGTTGATGGTGAGGTAGAAGACAACATTGGCGAGCCAGGGGAGAGCCTGCTCGTAGGACCCATCGAAGGGTTCAGGGGCACCGAGACGGAGTTCGGTGGGTCGGGATGACATGGTGGGTGAAGAAGAAGGTGAAGGGGCGAGGATGGGAGAGCGAGGACCTCTTTGGGTAGAGGAGCTGGAAGTGGTGGAGATGGGAATGGGGACTATCAGCGACTGGGATAGGTGACGAGCGAGAGATCTGGCGCGTCGGTCAGCTTCGCTATCTCCGGTGATGATCTCTTGTTCTAAATCTGTTAGAACGTCTGGTTCGCGATCGTCAAAATCTCCTGGGAAGGCGGTACGGGGTTCTTCTTCTTCAGAAGTATCTCCTGGGGTAGGTTGGGAATGGGGAATTCCCCAGCGAGGGTCAGTGCGAGGTGGAATGGTGAGGAAGGCTTAGACGATGCTAGCCTTGGACAAGAGAGCTTAGACCTTTTGTTACGACGGCCGGGAGGCTATCGTAATGGGGCCTTCGCTGGACTAAGATGTCGCTTAGGGGCGATGACACAGTTAGCACTCAGGGGATTCCTAGGAGCGCACAAGGAGTACTCAAGGGGATTCCTTAGTACGGGTACGAGGAGTCGCGGGTGAGGCGACGACGCAGAGGTGCTCAAGGGGATTCCTTAGCACGGGGACAAGGAGTTGCTGGTGAGGCGACGACACAGTGGTTCGACTGGGGTTATACCCGTAGGCCGACAAGGGTTCCTTTATGAAGGAAGTACAAGGAGCGGTCACTTAATAGTAGACCGGAGACTTAGGATGACGAAGAAAGGCGTTGATTGCCTTAGCGCAGATCGAGATACAAGGGTAAATCGAAGGAGGTCTAAGCTAAGGAAATCGTATCGTAAAGAGAGGGTTTATATACCCCTGGATATGCGCACGGGCCAGGTGCGGAATATCGCGGAATCGGGATAAACCGTGGGATGACGTGTATGGAGCCGGAAGAAGCGCGTATCCTGTGTTTCATGATAAACCGGATCAGAAAAGGAAGAGAGGCGAGGACACGTGTATGAAGCATGTGAAACACGTGTCCGGTTATCATGGGAAGAATCAACGAAGCCATGAGACAATAGGGAGATACCTCCGGTATGGAAGAGGGGGAAGCCGGAGGCGGAGAAAGGGAAAGAAGTCCAAGGGGTGAGCAAGTGCACGAAGGATACGTACACCAGGCGCTGGTAGTACAAGGAGACTGAGTAAACGTAGCAAGTGTAGAAAAGAAAGAAAGGAAATAGAGAATCGTAACAGAGATAGAAGTGGTGTTAGAAGAATCATGCAATAGAATGATTGCCGCTTTGGAGAAAAGACATTCAGAAGCCCTGGAATATTCTGTTGGTCAGCAGGTCTGGCTATCTACCGACAAACTTAACCTCCTGTACACAGCAAAGAAATTAACCCAAAAATGGATAGGACCCTATGTCATCTCCACGGTCCTCCATAATGCCATTACACTTAAACTTCCTCGCACTGTGCAAATTTACCCCACGGTTAATATTTCTTGCATCAAACTGTATCAGGAAACCTTACCTGGACAGCCTAAAGTCTGTCCTGATGCGATTGAGGTAGATCAAGAGGGAGAAGAACAGTTTGAGGTTGAGTACATTGCAGCTTTGCGTCTAAAGAACAGGAAATTGGAATACCTCGTCTATTGGAAAGGATACAATGAAACAGATTGTACTTGGGAATCAACCGACATTGTTAACACCACCCCTTTGGCTGTCGCTGACTTCCACAAAAATAATCCTTCGGCTCCTCACAAACTTTGTGGACTTACAGTTTCCTCGTTCAAATCTCTTTTCTCTCCTTACAAAAACTTCACTGAAACCATTCCTTCCATGACTCACCCAGAATTCAAGTCCTAAAAAGGGGGTAGTGTTATAATATGTATGAACATTTTCAAACTTTTTTGAACTCCAACTTTTCTCTTTTCCAGTCATGTGATCTGTGCATGTGACTGTGGGAACCAGCACATGACTAGGTCTAGAACCTATTATGTCATACCTCATGGCACCCATGACCTTTTAATTTCCACTCTTCTCACACAGCCTCTTTAATCTCTGCTACTTCTTTTCCCGTGCCTAGCTTCTCCCATTAGTCTATTTATGGTAGTTCCTCTCACGCATAGCGTGGTCTGTGCGCACACCTGTACATATATAAGCTAGCACTCCACGACTGGATTCCCCAGTCTAATCCATTTGTTTGTTACTTTACTGGTCATTGCCTTCGGAACTTGTTCCTGATTGTAGGCCTGCATCGAATGGAAGTGACTACCTTCTTCCTTATCTTCTCCTGTACCTCTATTCCTTTGTTCACCAGGACTTGTGTAGCCTGTGAGTGGTCGAGCCTTGTGGATCTTTGTTGTTCACGATAGGGTCATAACACAAGAGACTGAGTTCCTTGGTTTAGTAGTATCTCAAAATGAGGTTAAAATGGATGAGAAGAAGGTCGCAGCAATCAAAGATTGGCCAGTTCCAACTTCGAAGAAGACCCTGAGAGGATTCTTGGGGTTCCTTAACTTCTACCAATGCTTCATAAAGAACTTCACTCAAATCGCGTGCCCCCTAAGCACGCTCACGTCGGTGAAGAAGGACTTCGATTGGTTGCCAGCTTGCCAGCAAGCCTTCGAACAACTCAAAGAGATGGTGTCCACAGCTCCCACTTTGGCTATGCCCACTGACGATGATCCCTTCTGCATCAAGACAGACGGATCGGGAATTGGAATCGGAGCAGTACTGTCGCAATGCCAAGAAGGAGTATGGCACCCGGTTGCCTTTATTTCTAGATCACTCAATGATGCGGAGTGAAACTACCACACCGTGGACCTAGAAATGCTTGCAGTCATCTTTGTGCTCAAAGAATGGTGACAATACCTTCTTGAAGCTGTCCATCCCATCGAGGTCTTGATGGATCACAAGAACCTTGAGTTCTTCCGTAAGCCTCAAGATCTCTCCCACTGTCAAGCACAATGGCAACAAATACAAGCTATCTTTTAGCTATAGACCTGGCAAAACAAACCCTGCCAATCCTCTGTCCAGGAGGCCAGATTATGAGAAGGGGGTAAACACCAATAACCACCAGCAGGTTCTTTTGCCCAACTCCCTTTTTGTAAAAGCCATAGCCTCTTCTAGCATCCTCGATCACATCAAGAAGCTCCAGTACAAATTAGAGCACTTCGCGAAGGAGGGATTGAAGAAGCCAGAATCCTCCTGGACCAAGAAAGACAATCTTGTGAGGTGGAAGGACCTCATCTACATCCCCAACAATGCTAAACTCCGCAAGGAAATTATCAAGGCCAATCATGATCATCCGATCTCAGGTCATCCCGGTGTACAAAGGACACACTGTTATAATATGAACATTTTCAAACATTTTCAAACTTCAACTTTTCTCTTTTCCAATCGTGTGATCTGTGCATGTGACCATGGGAACCAGCACATGACTAGGTCTAGAACCTATTATGTCATACCTCATGGCACCCATGACCTTTTAATTTCCGCTCTTCTCACACAGCCTCTTTAATCTCCACTTTTTCTTTTCCTGTGCCTGGCTTCTCTCATTAGTCTATCTATGGTAGTTCCTCCCACACATAGCATGGTCTGTGTGCGCGCCTGTAACATATATAAGCTAGTACTTTGTGACTGGAATTCCCAGTCTAATCCACTTGTTTGTTGCTCTACTGGTTATTGCCTTTGGGACTTGTTCCTGATTGTAGGCCTGCATCAAACGGAAGTGACTACCTTCCTCCTCATCTTCTCCCATATCTCTTTTCTTTTGTTCACCAGGACTTGTGTAGCCTGCGAGCAGTCGAGCCTTGTGGATCTTTGTCGTTCGCGATAGGGTCATAACACTTGGATTAGACTTGCATACACAATGCTCAGATCCCAGAGCTAAGGGACGCCTGCCAGAGCTTTCCACGACACTTCTTTTCTTTATGCCCATGCCTTTAGGGTGTGCTTTAGCTGGCAAGCTTTTGATGTGCTAGATAGTAACCTTTGAAGTCCCTCTTGTGAGGTGATACTGCACATGGGTTGTGCCATGTTTGCACAGGATGACATTGGATCACAGCCATCATGCTGCTGGTGGCTGAGTCATTAGTTCTCCTGTAGAAAAATCTCATAGTCAGTATTCGTAACCAGGGCCACTGTGGTCACCCTTGGTCTTACTGAAGAAGAAGGAGATATTATCTCCATTCACATTTCTATCATTTCTGACCTTATCCGTGTAGTCTTCCCAGAGCGTGGTTGGAATAGTCTGTGCAGTATGGAGGTGAAAGAAGAACAAGATCCAAACGACCATCTTCCGGTCGATTTCATCCAAGATCACAATCCGTGTTTAGAAAACCTTCATCTTATTCCTCTTCCTCGCTCTCGACCCCAAAAAATCTACCAGTGCAGACAAGACCATCAGCACCAAGCACATCACCTTCCACTTTTCAAACTTGAGAATCATCATCACTTTTTCGACTTTCTTCGTCCATACCTCCATCCAAAAGCTGTACTCCGCTCAGTAACCAAATATGGCAGAAGTGGACTTAGACAATCTTGTAAGGCACATCGCCGCCCTAAATCTTGAGTCCAAAAAGAATAACATTATGAAAAAGATTGCCGATCCTGAGAAATAGTACAGTAATAGAGGTACTTGGTGAATCTGGTGGGTCAAGTTGTGTTTGTGGGTTGACACTCAAAAGTGGAGATTGGACAAACTCCGAGCTGTTGCCATGCTCTCCTATTTCGAGAAGAAGGCTGAAGGGTTCACCCAAATCACCCTTGAAAGGTATCTTGATTGGGAGGATGAAAACACAGTGGAACAACATGGCACGGTCACTGGTAAAAGAGGAGACTCAGCCTGGCTCTCTTGGGGGGTTCTTCAGGACGAAATCAAACTCTATTTCTGCATTGATGTTCTCTCCCATGAATCACTCCAGAAGTTAGAAGGCTTACATCAGAATGGGCATCCCATCAACCTCTTCCTGCAAAGATTCAAGGTTCTCAAGAAGGAATCAGACATTGAAGATTACCATGTGGTAACTCTTCTCAAGAAAGCGGTTAATTACCGCATTTATGAAAGGGCTCAGCCTAATTGGCTGACAGGAGATCTCGATTACGATGACCTCATAAATGTTTACCGCTCCATCGGAAAAGCATACAAGCAGATAGCAATCGAACAAGGTCCCCCTTCTAATGCCTGCTTCCTTCCTCGCCAAGCTCGTTATCCCGTGCCGTCTAACCCCCCTCCT
This sequence comes from Boletus bicolor, assembly GCA_003316205.1. Taxonomy (NCBI): domain Eukaryota; kingdom Fungi; phylum Basidiomycota; class Agaricomycetes; order Boletales; family Boletaceae; genus Boletus; species Boletus bicolor. The sequence goes on from QFEM01000799.1 coordinate 8,695, forward strand.
TCTTCACGTCCACAATTTACGCAATATGGGACTCAACCAGGCCGAGGGGCCCCAATGGAGATCGGTGTGCAGCAGGCTGCACTCACTCCCACCCAAGACACGAGGACTTGCTTCCTCTGTGGAAAACTGGGCCATATTAAGCCCAACTGCCCCTCAAACCCCAATTATTGTCCATTCCATCCACCCCAGCAAAGGCAGCAATGGGTCTGGGATTACAATTCCAGACAATACGTTGTCGCACCCAACACAATGTTTATTCTCAGGCCCAGGTGGCCAATCATTATCCTGGACGTCCCCTTCCCACTCCACTGGCCTCAGCAGCCATAGTACCAAATGCCGATCACAGATCATACATCTCAGAAGAAGCCGAAGTGTTTTACCAAGATAAGTTTGAGGCCAAAGCCAAGCATCACGTGGCAGAAGCTTTAAAAGGCAACAGCACGTGAACGTTGAGGGTGTTCATGTGCCTGAACTATTTTCTTCTTGTTCTGATTCCAATTTTCCTATTTCTGATTTATCATCTGTACTTTGTAGTCTTTCTTGTTCCTCCATAAGAGCGTCTCAAATGAGTGCGGCACCGGAGCAAAAATATAGTGTGCTTAATTCTCTTACAAAACAACAAAAAATATCGTCTATTTATAAACCCCTCAAGATCACGATGCATTATACAACAACATTGTCATTCGGCAGAGAGTTCTCACTTGAGACTGTCATACGTTGTATGCAAAATGGCCAGTGGGAAGCCTACCAGTTCAAAGCTCTCTTGGACTCGGAAGCTTCTCACACCTTTATCGATCATGATTATGTTCACTGTCACGGCATTCCTTTCTATACTCTTGAAAATCCTATAAAAATACATAATGCAGACGGCTCTGAAGGAGCCATTGGACAAATTAGGCATGCGGTTACTTTAATCGTGGAGATTGCCGGACATTACAAAACCATAGACGCTTATATTTCCAAAATTGGAACCTATCATATGATTATCGGGTATGATTGGCTTTATCACCACAATCCTGTCATTGATTGGACCCTCCAAACTATTTCCTTTCCTTGTTGCACACAGTACTGTAAAATTATGGGGCTCGGACCCCTGATTCACAGATGTTCTCCTGCAGTTCTTCATACGATAGAAGATGGACTAAAAGAACAGGTTCTGGAGACATACCATGAGTTCCTGGATGTGTTCTCGGAAAAAGAGTCTGAGTGCATGCCAATACAAAAGCCTTGGGATTATGCCATAGATCTCAAGCCAGACTTCATTCCAAAAAAGGGTCGAGTGATTCCCCTGTCGGACATTGAAATGGACAAAGTTCGCATGTTTATCGATAAGAAACTCAAGAAGGGATATATCAAACCTTCCAAATCTCTGCAGACCTCAATGGTCTTCTTTATCCCGAAAAAAGATGGAAAAAAGAGAATGGTTATGGACTACCATTATTTAAATGAAGGAACCATCAAGAATTCCTATCCTCTCCCTTTAATTCCGCAGCTTATTGACCAGCTCAAGAATGCCAATATGTTTACGGCCCTAGATCTTCAATGGGGCTATAATAACATTCGGATTAAAGAAGGCGATAAATGGAAGGGCGCTTTCGTTACGCCCATTGGAGCCTATGAACCTACCGTAATGTATTTTGGGATGACTAACTCACCCCCCACCTTTCAGCAGATGATGAACAATATCTTCAACAATATGTATGCTGTAGTCATAATTTATATTGACGATTGTATGATATTTATGTCAAAGAAAACAAAGGAGGAGCACGAGGAGGTAGTCAAGGAGGTTCTGCATCGTTTACGTGATAATGACCTCTACGTAAAACCCTCTAAGTGTTTCTTCTCCAAAGACCAAGTGGACTTTCTCGATATGGTGGTATCTAAAAAGGGGGTGGAAATGCAAGAAAAGAAAGTTTCTGGAGTTATGGACTGGCCAGTTCCCACACGGCTAAAGCAGCTCCAAGGTTTCTTAGGTTTATGTAATTATTATAGGTGTTTCATTTCGGGCTTCACCAAAGTCACACACCCCTTGAACGATCTTACCAAGAAAGATGTTCCGTTCACATGGGGTCCTGACCAACAAATGGCATTCGAAGCTCTCAAAAAGAAATTTACCACAGCCCCCCTTCTTGCTTATCCTAACCACGATCAGGAGGTTCAGGTTGAAATGGATGCCTCAGATATTGCCACAGGAGCTGTGCTCTCCACACTATGCAGCGATGGTAACTGGAGGCCTATTGCCTTCATTTCTCATTCTTTTGACAGTGCCGAGCACAATTATCCTATTTATGATAAGGAACTTTTAGCAGTTATCCAGGCACTGGAAAAGTGGCACCATTATCTTATTGGTCGCAAACAATTCAAGATCTGGACCAACCACAAGAATCTCGAGTATTGGAAGAAGCCGCAGACTCTTAGTGGTCAGCAAGCCTGATGGCATGCAGTTTTGCAGGAATTTAATTATGTTTTCATTTACAAGCCTGGTGCTTCTAATGGTCAGGCTGATGCACTTTCTCGTCACCTGGACCATGGGGAGGCTGTGCAGGACCATAATGCCAATATCACGGTCTTGCCTCCTTCCATTTTTATCAATTCGGTTGCTTTGTCTTTGAATTTTTATTTGGAGTTGGAATCTGAGTCTGCCTCCATGGGGGTGGACACGGTGAATGACTTCCTTTTTGATGCTCATATGAACATTTTCAAAAATAACAAAAACAAAGTTTTCATACCTCTTTCTCTATATACTCGTCTTCTTATGTTATGTCATGATTCTTCTATTGCTGGTCATGGTGGTCATGCCAAGACCATCCATACTCTCACTCGTTATTTCTCATGGCCTGGTGTCACCAAGGACGTTAAACAATATGTAGATAGCTGCTAAGTGTGCGCCCTCATGAAGGGTAGGCAAAAGGCACTGGCAGGAAAACTCCTCCCTCTTTCTGCTGCAAAGCATCCATGGGAAGATCTATCAGTAGATTTCATTACAGGTTTACCTGAATCACGTTCTTTTACAGCTATTTGTGTGGTTGTTGATCGTTTCTCGAAAGAAGTTGTTTTTATTCCTACTACAGACACTTGTTCTTCTGTGGACTTAGCTATTTTATTCAGAGACCACGTTTGGTGTACACATGGACTTCCTTCTTCACTCGCTTCAAATTGTGGATCCCAATTTGTGTCTGCTTTTGCCCAGGAACTTTGCAAACTCCTTGGTATCCATCAAAAGATTTCCACAGCCTATCACCCTCAGACAGATGGTCAAACTGAGCACGTTAATAGAGATCTAGAACAATATCTCTGTGCTTACGTTGGAAAGAAGCAACATGATTGGGCGGATTGGTTAAAGATGGCCCAGTTCTCCCACAACAATACTGTAACCACCGCCACCAGTTCTATTCCTTTCAATGTCACTCGGAATTACGCCCCTTGCATGGGCTTTGAAGGAAAACTGGCAGGCTTTGCGGGAGAAATAGGTCGTTCTCACAAGGAAATAGAAGCAGCATTAGAAGAATCACACGATAGAATGGTTGCTGTTATAATATGAACATTTTCAAACATTTTCGGACTTCAACTTTTTCCTTTTCCAATCATGTGATCTGTGCATGTGACTGTGGGAACCAGCACATGACTAGGTCTAGAACCAATGATGTCATACCTCATGGTATCCACGACTCTTTAATTTCCGCTCTTCTCACACAGCCCTTTTAATCTCTGTCGCTTCTTTCCCGTGCCTGGCTTCTCACATTAGTCTATTTATGGTAGTTCCTCTCACGCACAGCATGGTCTGTGCGCACGCCTGTAACATATATAAGCTAGCACCCTATGACTGGATTCCCCAGTCTAATCCACTTGTTTGTTTGCTTTACTGGTCATTGCCTTCGGGACTTGTTCCTGATTGTAGGCCTGCATCAGATGGAAAGGACTACCCTCCTCCTCTTCTCTCCTGCATCTTTTTTCTTTTGTTCGCCAGGACTTGTGTAGCCTGTGAGTGGCTGAGCCTTGTGGATTCTTGTCGTTCACGATAGGGTCATAACAGTTGCTGCTTCGGAGAAAAGACATTCAGAAGCCCTGGAATATTCTGTTGGTCAGCAGGTCTGGCTATCTACCGATAAATTAAACCTCCCATATATGGCAAAGAAGCTAACACAAAAATGGATTGGACCCTATGTCATCTCCGCAGTTCTTCCTAACGCCATTACATTAAAACTTCCCCACACCATGCAAATTCATCCCACAGTTAACATGTCTCATATCAAACCTTATCAGAAAACACTACCAGGACAGCCCAAAGTCCGTCCCGATGCTATCAAGATAGATCAAGAAGGGAAAGAACAGTTTGAGGTTGATTTTATAGCTGCTTCACATCTAAAGAATTGGAAATTGGAGTATTTGGTACATTAGAGAGGGTATGATGAAACAGATTGTACTTGGGAATCAGCCGACATCATTAATACCGCCCCTTTGGCTGTCACTGATTTCTATAAGCAGAATCCCTCTGCTCCTTGAAAACTTCGTGGACTCACAGTTTCCGCATTTGCATCTCTCTTCTCTCCTTATGAAAACTTCACTGAATCCATTCCTTTCACGACTCGCCTGGAATTCAAGTCCTAAAAAGGGGGTAGTGTTATAATATGAACATTTTCAAACATTTTCAAACTTCAACTTTTCTCTTTTCCAGTCACATGATCTGTGCACGTGATCATGGGAACCAGCACATGACTAGGTCTAGAACCTATGATGTCATACCTTATGGTACCCATGACCTTTTAACTTCTGCTCTTCTCACACAGCCCCTTTAATCTCTGCTTCTTGTTTTCCCGTGCCTGGCTTCTCTCATTAGTCTATCTATGGTAGTTCCTCCCATGCATAGCATGGTCTGTGCACGTGCCTATAACATATATAAGCTAGTACTTTGCGACTGGAATTCCCAGTCTAATCCACTTGTTTGTTGCTCTACTGGTTATTGCCTTCGGGACTTGTTCCTGATTGTAGGCCTGCATTGAGCGGAAGCAACTACCTTCCTCCTCATCTTCTCCCGTATCTCTTTTCTTTTGTTCACCAGGACTTGTGTAGCCTGTGAGTGGTTGAGCCTTGTGGATCTTTGTCGTTTGTGATAGGGTCATTACACTCACGACCTGATCATGAGCGAGTACTACTGGCCCTCCTTACATAAGGATGTAGAAGAATCTGTGAAAGGGTGCGACATGTGTCAGAAGGTAAAACCCAAGACCATGCCCACCCAAACACCATTACACCCGAATGAGATCCCCTTGGCCCCATGGGAGATCATCTCAGTGGATCTGATCAAACCCTTACCACAATCACAAGGAAAGAACGCCATCCTCATGGTTGTCGATCAATTCTCCAAGATGATCCATCTCATTCCCACCACCGACACAGTCACCTCCCAAGGAGTTGCCATGCTGTTCAGGGACCACATGTTCAAACTGCATGGAGCACCCAGGAAGGTGATATCAGATCAGGGTACCCAATTTGTCTCATCGTTCATGCGAGACCTATACACCCTATTACGAATCAAAGCCAACCTGTCCACCGCCTACCACCCACAAATGGATGGCCAGACAGAGCGGATCAATCGGGAAGTCAAAAAATACCTCTGAATCTATGCAAACCATTGACAGACCAACTGAACTGATTGGCTCCCTATCGCCAAGTTTGCTCACAACTCCCAGACCTCCAGCACCACTGGAACCTCCCCATTCATGCTCAACTTTGGGCAACAGCCAGTGATACCCACTAAGAAGTCCGAAGTCCGAAACGAGTCGGCCACAGAGTTTATAGAGCAAATGAAGTCAAGCTTTGAGGTAGCCAAGAAGGCGTTGGAGAAGGCGGTGGAGTTGATGAAGGCGTCATACAATAAGGGGACTCACAAGATCGTAGAGTACTCCGTGGGCCAACAAGTCCTCCTCAAGGCAAAAAACATCAAAACCAATCAACCCACAAAGAAATTCAACAATAAGCGATATGGCCCCTTTAAGGTCAAAGCAAAGGTCGGAACAGCAGTATACGAACTGGAGTTGCTGAAGACTTGGAAAGGAATCCACCTGGAGTTCAATGAATCACTCCTCACCCCCTACGTCACTGGGTCTTATCTGTCCCAAACCAAGCCAAAGCCCCCACCTCCAATTATCATCCAACAGGAGGAAAAGTACGAAGTGGAACAAATCGTAGATTCCCGTTGGAAGCGAAACAAGACGGAATACTTGGTGCACTGGAAAGAGTATCCCTGAGAAGAACGCACCTGGGAACCCAAATCAAACGTTACCCACGCCACCAAGGAAGTTGAAAGCTTCCACTGGAAACACCCAGAAGCCATTCGAGCCGTCATAGCTGCTGCTTTGCATGCTCCAGCCAAACCGTGCGACTGTTCCCCCTGTACCAAGGGCACTCCACTCTTCTCCGATTCCAACTTTAGATCCCTTGCTGCATTGTTCAATCACCTCCCTGACTTGCTCTTCAAAATCCTCTCACCCGGCACAAGTCCTATCATCAATGGTATTTTGGTCAACTGGGAGTTCGACCCCTAAGAAGGGGGTTATGAAACAACAAAGCAATATTTTTCCTATCTTTTTCCCTTATCTTATCTTATCTCTCGTTATCTTATCTAATCTTATCAAGATCATTCCAGAACATTCGATCTATGACATCACCATAACATCATGTTATCTAATCTTCCAGAACATTCTGTTTCCCAGGCTTGCCCTAAAGCAAGCCAGTAGTATAAGTAGTCATTCAACCTCACATGTATTCTCTAGTTTCAGAATTCCATTTCTTTGGCTTGAATATCATACTTAGTGACTCTCACCTTTTCATGGTTCTTTCAATGACTTGGTGAGAACAATTGCTCAGAGCCATGTATTCTGCTTCCATAGAAGACAGTGCTGTGGTTTTTTGTAAATGTGAATTCCACAAAAATACACCATTTGCTAACTTAAGGTAATAACCTGTTTATGAGTGACCAGTAATTTTATCTTGACCCCAGTTAGAGTCAGTACAGGTAATAATGCCTTTGCCAGAATCACCATCATATACTAGCAAGTAATCACTAGTGCCAACTAAGTACATAGCAGCAGATGTAAAGAGCTTTCTTGAGATGCTCCTAAGATGGGTTGGCAGATTGACAGGCAAGTTGAGTCACAGCATATGAGATATCAGACCATGTGCAAATCATAAAATATAGTAATGATCCAATTACAGTTTGGAACCAAGTACAAAGCTCTGGGTTCACTGGACCATTATTCTTCGCTAGTGTTAAGACCAGATCAACTCCGGTACGAACTCCGCCACTCTGGAGTTATGTATGAGGTGATGGGACTTCGGCTTCACTGTATGTGGTGTGCCCTTGTCCGAGTCCGGTGTCCCGTATTTATGGAGGTGGTCAGAGGGTGAATGAGAGGTTACAAGTAACCTTAGTTCAACAGAGGTTGGATCGGAGGTGAGCCATCAAGACTCAGAGATGACAGAGAGAGATGGAGGTGAGTCTAATGTGATATTCAAACTGAGGTACATGCCCTATCGGTAAGTACTTATATACAGCGTACAAACAGGGATGGAGGAGTAAGTCTGAGAATCCGAGTATTTTCGGGGGTACAAGTATTTTCGAGGGGACGAGTATTTTCTAGGGTGAGTAACAAGATGGAAGAAACTAACCGAAGGGTCAACGGGTAACTACAATGGAGTCAGGGATAACGGGGAAGTCAGGGCATAGTGTAATATGGAGGTACAAGATATTGGAAATGTACTTTACAGGATAGATGAAACGAAGGGGCAACTCCGGGGACCGGAGTTGTGATTTAGATGAGATAGGTCTGGAGTTGGGGTGTACAGCATCAGAGATGCTGGAGTTGGACTTAGGCGAATTATGGGATATGACAGCTAGGTAGAATCCTTGTGGTAAAGAAGTGCATACTGGCTTTGTGTTGATCATTCCGCAGCATTCCAACACTTTGTCAAGGTAATTCTGCTGGTCAATTGTTAGACCCTTGACTAACCACATGGCAATGCACCAAGTGATCAATCTACAGACAACACCAACAGAAGACAAGAGTACAGGGCGGAACTAGCCAAGTACTATAGCGAGCAGGGTGTGGGCTTAACCACAAGTTCAAGAGCAAACAGATAGACTTTGCAGCCAATTGAATAGAATTCCAAAAATAGATTACAACAAGTAAATGACCAACTATATATACTGGACTGCTTTAGGGCAGGCGTGAGATATACAGTGGCTCAAAAAACTGTCCACATGTTTGGTCATTTTTCACTAAATGTGTTATTCCCCAATA
>QFEM01000800.1:0-11943 GCA_003316205.1 Boletus bicolor
TAATATGAACATTTTCAAACATTTTCAAACTTCAACTTTTCTCTCTTCCAGTCACGTGATCTGTGCACGTGACCGTGGGAACCAGCACATGACTAGGTCTAGAACCAATGACATCATACCTCATGGTACCTGCGCCCTTTTAATTTCCGCTCTTCTCACACAGCCCCATTAATCTCTGCTTCTTCTTTTCCTGTGCCTGGCTTCTCACATTAGTCTATTTATGGTAGTTCCTCTCATGCATAGCATGGTCTGTGCGCGCACCTGTAACATATATAAGCTAGACATTTGCGACTGGAATCCCCAGTCTAATCCATTTTGTTGTTTGCTTTACTGGTCATTGTCTTGGGGACTTGTTCCTCATTATAGGCCTGCATCAACAGGAAGCGACTACCTTCCTCTTCATGTTATGAATCCGTTCATAACTACCACTAACCTTGCACTTTTGCTAGTCATCAGTTGCAATATCCCAGGCCTTACGCTAAGTCCTTTCTTTCTTTCCTTCCTTTTTCGGTCACGTGACTCGTTCCCATGATCACATGTACCTTCCTCTATTCCCATCACACGATCTCTATCACTTCGCCCTTCTCCTATCACGTGATAACTTCCACGGTCAGCTGACTATGACCATTCCTTATTCCTATCAGGTGACCCTAGACTCGCATCACGTGACTTCTGCTCTTCCTCCTCACGTGATCTCACCTGATACTTCCTTTCTCACCCCTCTCCTTATCTCGAAGACCCTGACGTCACCGGTCCAAACTTCAGTCCGGGCTTCCTATCTCTTATCGCCCTATCTCTGACGTCATACCTCACGCATCACACATGGTACGCCTCGACCACCTCCTTTCTTTCATCTCCGTCCCCCTTTTCCTTTTATATCCACTTACTCCCATGACGTATTCTTTATCTCCTCGGTTTTCTCACCATACGTCATACCCTACGCCCACAAGGCACTATCTATTTCCCCTATTGTCCTATGGCGATTTCTCCTCTTATCTCTCTGCCCCATGCTACTTACACATTTCCCTTATCCTCCAGTAGCATAATAGCCGCTCATTACCTTAGATGCTTTGTCATTCGGGGCTGTGCCCCTTTCCCCTCTAATATATAAACTGGGGATCTCTGGGATCGAACTCTCCAGTTCGATTCTAGTCGTCTTTGGTATCTTGCCTTAGATGTGCTAGCAGGTAGCCTCATCAGCTAGTACCCTAGTGTGCTACCTCTGTTCCCTGGGCCCTTAGGTGATTCCTGGCTGCTCATCAAGGGACATGTATAAAGCCTCTAGATTGGACTACCCCCTCCTCCTCCACCACCTTTAGCTTCGGTTATCGGATAGTCCGTCTCTTGCTCCTTTTACCTCGACTCTTCCGCTCATTTCATCATTCATACTGGTCCTTATCGTCCATTGGTTGCTGCGACGCTCTTCTTGGTTATTGGTCAGCAGTTCCCCCTGATTAGGCTGTCTAACGTTGCCCTTTCCATTTATGGGATTCGGATTCGGTACTTATCTTTATAGGATTGAAGACGGCATCCGGGTATTGGCTCTGCCGCACTTATTGTTTATTACTATGCCACTTTCGGCTAGTTACTTACGGTTACAGGTTATCCCGCTGCAAAACCTTGTCTCCTCTTCGGTTATGGGTAATCCTGACTAAAACCCCTATCCTCCGGTCTAGACCTCCGTCTATGGTCTTCTTTCTAGGTTCAAGGTTATCCTCTTCAAACCTACGATACTTCTTCACGACTCCTTACGTCCTCCTTACGACTCTTCATGATCCTCACTATAGTCGCTCGTTACTGAAGATACCGCTGCTAGGTCAGTCAAACCCTAGTACGGACTTCGACCAGTCGTTACCCCCATTCCCTCTCCTCCTTTCCCTGTTCCTCTCTTCCTTGGTTGGTTAGTTGGTCGGAAGTTCGTAACACTTCACTTCTCCCGTATCTCTTTTCTTTACTCGTCAGGACTTGTGTAGCCTGTGAGCTTGTCAAGCCTTGTGGTTTTCTGTCGTTCGCAATAGTTCATAACAATATCCTACACCCCTTCCCCCTATACCCCTGTATTACTTTCCCATGTACTATTACTTCACTATATATATGGCCCTTGGACACTAGAATCACTAGTTTGATTCTAGTCATCTTTGGGACCTACTCTGCAGACTACCTCCCTGGGTGATGCTGCTAGTCTCAGCTCACCTCTCTCCATTGTTTTCTTCATCAGAGTTATCTCCCATCGTCAGGTTGTCAAATCCCAGTACGGACTAAGCAAGAGGTTCCTTGGGCTGCCGCCTTTTCAAGCCGCCGCCTCATTTCTCAGCGAGTACTCTTCCCTTCTCTCTTCTTTGTTACTCCATCACCTTCCTCCTTCAGTCTTCCCTCGGTTTAGGCTTAGTTCATAACACAATATTGGCATGTCAACATGGATGCCTTCCTCCATTCACAAGGCATTTGGACAATCTTCCACACAGATTGCCCTGATCATGTATGGGACAAAGCTGGTGAGAACATTGTCACCAACAACTCCACTGCTATCAAAGCATGGAACAAAAAGGACAACAAGGCCACAGGCTTCATTCATCTTAAATTAGAGCACTGTTACGACTCTTTATTTCTTTTCTTTTCTTTCTACATTTGCTACGATTACTCAGTCTACTTGTACTACCAGCGCCTGGTGTACGTATCCTTCGTGCACTTGCTCGCCCCATGGACTTCTTCCCTTTTCTCCGCCTCCGGCTTCCCCCTATTCCATACCAGAGGTATCTTCCCATTGTCTCATGACTCTGTTGATTTGATCCCACGATAGTCGGACACGTGTTTCGCATGCTCCATGCACGTGTCCATACTTCTCTTCTTTCTCTGATCCAGTTTGTTATGATACACAGGATACGTGCTTCTCCCGGTTCCATATGCGTCATCCCACGGTTTATCCTGATTCCGCGATATTCCGCACCTGGCCCGTGCGCGTATCCAGGGGTATATAAACCCTTCTTTTATATCACGATTCCTTAGCTTAGACCTCCTTCGAGCTACCTTGTATCTCGCTCTGCGCTAAGGCAATCTACGCCTTTACTCCTTCATCCTAAGTCTCCGGTCTACTATTAAGTGACCACTCCCTGTTCTTCCTTCATAAAGGAACCCTTGTCGGCCTACGAGTACAACTCTAGTCAAACCTCTGCGTCGTCATCCTCCAAGCGACTCCTTGTCCCGTGCTAAGGAATCCCCTTGAGTACTCCCTTGTGTGCTTGTAGCAAAACCCCAAGTGCTAACTGTGTCATTGCCCCTAAGCGACATCCTTGTCTAGCAAAGGCCCCATTATGATAGCCTCCCAGCTGTCGTAACAAGCACCATATCACCTCCAGGTATCCAAGTGCTTTGAATTCCAGACAACTCTATGATTGACTTGAAGCCGACTTTGCTACTCCCTCCATCACCTCCATCTTCACAAAGTTCCAGACCCTTCTCAACCTCACTATTCCAGAAAACTCACATCCTGCTCCCACATTCTCAAAGATCTGCACCCAGTTTGCATGACTTGAGGAATTAAAGTATCCCATCAATCAAAAAATCCAAATGATGCTGGTCCTCTCCAAGATTCCACATTATGTGGACATTCTCTCCACCATGATGAATCAGGCATCCTTGGGGGATGCTTCAATGGGTAAGGGAGAAGGGAAGGAGACCAAATCCACTTCGGTAATGGAATTAGAGAAGCTCATGGTCGCTGCTTGACAGCAACATTTGTTTTAATGTGGACAGCCTGTCGCTGGTCCACAAGCACACTGTTATAATATGAACATTTTCAAACATTTTCAGACTTCAACTTTTCTCTTTTCCAGTCACATGATCTGTGCATGTGACCATGGGAACCAGCACATGACTAGGCCTAGAACCTATGACGTCATACCTCATGGTACCCATGACCTTTTAATTTCTGCTCTTCTCACACAGCCTCTTTAATCTTCACTTCTTCCTTTCCCATGTCTGGCTTCTTTCATCAGTCTATTTATGGTAGTTCCTCTCACGCACAGCATGGTCTGTGCATGCGCCTGTACATATATAAGCTAGCACTCTGTGACTGGATTCCCCAGTTTAATCCACTTGTTTGTTGCTTCACTGGTCATTGCCTTGAGGATTTATTCCTTCATTGTAGGGCTGCATTGAATGGAGATGGCTACCCTCCTCCTCTTCTCTCATGCACCTCATCTCTTTCATCACCAGGACTTGTGTAGCCTAAAAGCTTTTCGAGCCTTGTGGTTTTCCTGTCGTTTGCGATAAGGTCATAATACACACAAGGTTTCTGCTGTAAAGCGAAAAGGGGGAGATCCCCAATTCTCACAGCAGCAGCAGTCACAAGGACAAGGGAACACCCAGCAGGGCAAGAATAAGAAGAAGCACGGAAAGTGTTCTCAGACTGGCCAGGATAAGCAGAAGCAGCACAAGGAAGCCCACCTTGCAGACGAATCTACAACCACCTCCTTCGTTTTCTCTGCTGCCAACATCCTCTCTCCTGCCAGCAAACCCACCTTCTCCACCACTGTTGATCCTCGCCAACTTGCCCACACTCCTGGTGCAACATCATATGGTCCTCCTACATTTCCACACACACAGAACACAATATCTTTGGTGCATCACTTAGGCATGACGCCCATATGCGAAACAGTTCACACTCTGGACCTGGTGGTTAATCGTCACCTCCTCACCCCTGTACCCCAGCAGCTTACATCAGCACCTACCATTGCTACTTCCACTGCTGACAACCCTATCGTTGGCACTTCCATCACCCCTCCACAGGAACATAGCATCTCTTCTTTCTTCCAAGACAACCTGGCTAGTCATCTGGGAGTTTCAAACTACGGTGAATCAGGCTTTAAACAGCTCGATCAATATATCACCCATCCGTCCCTCATCAAACCAAGCAACATCCCTCTTGAGGAATGCCTTGAGGATCTCTCCACCAGTGCTCGAAAAACCTGGATGGAGATCAACAATGAAGACACAGTCTCTCTTGGGGAAGAGTATTATGATGAGTACCTGGGAGATGCAGGAGACTTCAGGTTCTCTTTTGAACAATGGTCAGTCAATTCTCACTCAACCAACTCAGACTCTGATGAGCAATTCTCTTTGCCACAGAAAAACATGTTGTATACTTGTTCATCTGTAGTAGGTAGTGAATGAAAAATACTACCTTGTGTTACAACTCTTCTTTTCTTTCTTACATTTGCTTCATCTACTCAGTCTACTTGTACTACCAGCACCTGGACCACATATCCTTCATGTCCTTGCTCGCCCACTGGACTTCTTTCCTTTTCTCTGCCTCCGGCTTCCTCTTGCTCTATACTGAAGGTACATTCCACTTGTCTCACATCTTTGTTGATTATCCCACGATAGTCAGACACATGTTTTGCATGCTCCATGCACATGTCCATGCTTCTCTTCTTTCTCTGCTTCTATTTGTTACGATACACAGGATATGCACTTCTTCTGACTCCATACACGTTATCCCACGGTTTATCCCGATCCCGTGTTATTCCACACATGGCCCATGTGCATATCCAGGGTTATATAAACCCCTTCATTTTACAATACAATTCCCTAGCTTAGACCTCCTTCGAGATACCTCTTGTACCTCGCCTAGCTAGGCAATCCATCTGCATTTCTCCTTGTCCTTAACTCTCTAAGTCTCTGGTCTACTTCTAAGTGACTGCTCCTTGTTATTCCTTTTAAAAGGAACCTTCATCAGCCTATGAGCATCTGCTCTAGTCAAACCCTTGTCCTTCATCACCTACGAGCATCTGCTCTAGTGAACCCTTGTCCTTTGTTGCCTATGAGCATCTGCTCTAGCGAACCCTTGTCACTCGCACATAGGAAACCCCTAGTGCACATCCCTTTGTCTCATACATAGGAAAACCCTAGTGTACACCACTTCATTCGCCTGTAGGAATCCCCCAGGTAATACTGCGTCGTCGCCCCTAAGCGACTCCTCGTCAGTGAAGGCCCCATTACAGCTACCACCCCGGTCGTCGTAACACCTTGTTACCCTTCCACACTGTGTGACTGAAAGAACCATAAAAACCAAGGAGTCACTAAGTGTGATAATCGATGGAAAGAAATGGAATTCCGAAACTAAGGTACATACATGGAGGAGAACAACTACTTATACTACTAGCTTGCTTTAGGGCAAGCCTGGGAAATGGAATGTTCTGAAAGATTAGGTAAGATGATATCAGGATGATGTTGTGGTGACGTCACTGATTGAACGTTCTAGAAGGATCATGATAAGATTAGATGGGGAGATAAGATAAGATAACGAAGATTACTGAAAAGGTAAAGGAAAATTATCACATGTCATTTCATAACCCCCTTCTTAGGGGTCGAACTCCCAGTTGACCAGAATACCATTGACGATCGGAGTAGAACCAGGCGTAGGGATCTTGAAGAGCGAGTCAGGGAGGTGGTTGAGGGATGTGGTGAGGGATTTGAAGCCAGGGTCGGAGAAGAGTGGGGTACCTTTGATGCAAGGGGGGCAGTCACATGGTTTGGCTGGAGCGCGCGAGGCAGCAGCTACGACAGCACGAACTGCTTCTGGGTGTTTCCGATGGAAACTCTCAACCTCCTTGGTGGCATGGGATAGATGGGACTTGGGTTCCCAAGTGCGTTCTTCTTGGGGGTACCCCTTCCAGTGCACCAAGTATTCGGTCTTGTTGCACTTCCGTCGGGAATCTACGATCTGCTCTACCTTGTATTCCTCTTCCTGTTGGACGATCACTGGGGGAGGGGGTTTTGACTTGGCTTGGGATGGGTAGGATCTGGTAACGTAGGGGGTGAGAAGTGACTCGTTGAACACCGGGTGGATTCCCTTCCAAGTCTTCGGTAGCTCCAGCTCATATGCCGCGATTCCGACCTTCGCTTTGACCTTAAAGGGGCCGTATCGTTTATCGTCGAACTTCTTCGTGGGTCGGTCCGTCTTGATGTTCTTTGCCTCAAGGAGGACTTGCTGACCCATGGTATACTCTACGATTTTACGGGTGCCCTTATTGTAACTCGCCTTCATTGACTCTGCCGCCTTTTCCAACACCTTTCGTGCGATCTCGAAGCTTGACTTCATCCGTTCTACAAACTCCGTTGCCGACTCATTTCGGACTTCGGTCTTCCGCGTGGGTATTATCAGTTGTTGCCCAAAGTTGAGTATGAATGGGGAAGTTCCGGTGGCGCTGGAAGTTTGCAAATTGTGAGCGAACTCGGCTATGAGGAGCCAATCGGCCCAGTTGGTCTGGCGGTGGTTTACGTAGATTCAGAGGTATTTTTCAACCTCTCGGTTGATCCGCTCCATCTGGCCGTCTGTCTGTGGGTGGTAGGCGGTAGATGGGTTGGCTTCTATTCGTAGGAGGGTGTATAGATCTCGCATGAATGAGGAGACGAACTGGATGCCTCGATCTGAGATCACCTTCCTGGGCACTCCATGCAGTTTGAACACGTGGTCCCTGAACAGCATGGCGACTCCTTGGGAGGTGATCGTGTCGGTGGTGGGAATAAGATGGATCATCTTGGAGAACCAGTCAACGACCACGAGGATGGCGTTCTTTCCTTGCGACTGTGGTAGGGGTCTGATTAGGTCTACCGAGATGATCTCCCAGGGTGCCGATGGGATCTCGTTCGGGTGAAGGGGGGTTTGGGAGGACGTGGTCTTGGGTTTTACCTTTTGACATGCATCGCATCCTCTCACGTACTCCTCTACATCCCTGCGTAGGGAGGGCCAATAGTACTCGCTCATGATTAGGTCGCGGGTTCTTCGCACGCCGGGATGACCCGAGATTGGGTGGTCATGATTGACTTGGATGATTTCTTCGCAGAGTTTGGCGTCGTTCGGGATGTAGATGAGGTCTTTCCACCTCACGAGGTCGTCCTTCTTTGCCCAGGGGGACTCGGACTTCTTTAGCCCTTCTTTTGCGAAGCGTTCCAACTTGTATTGGAGCTTCTTGATGTGATCAAGGATGCTAGAAGAGGCTACTGCTTTTACGAAAAGGAAGTCCGGCAAAAGAATCTGCTGGTGGTTATCGGTGTTTACCCCCTTCTCATAATCTGGCCTCCTGGACAGAGGATCGGCAGGATTGGTTTTGCCAGGTCTATAGCTAAAGGATAGCTTGTATTCCTGGACGATTTGTTGCCATCTGGCTTGACGGCAGGAAAGATCTTGAGGCTTACGGAAGAACTCAAGGTTCTTGTAATCCATTAACACCTCAATGGGGTGGGCGGCTTCAAGGAGGTATTGTCGCCATTCTTTGAGCGCGAAGATCACTGCAAGCATCTCCAGGTCTGCAGCGTGATAGTTTCGCTCCGCATTATTGAGCGATCTGGAGATGAAGGCGACTGGGTGCCACACATCGTTTTGGCGTTGGGATAACACCGCTCCGATTCTGATCCCCGATCCATCGGTCTCAATGCGGAAGGGATCGTCGTCGGTGGGCATGGCCAGGGCGGGGGCTGTGGACACTGTTTCCTTGAGTTGCTCGAAGACCTGCTGGCAAGCTGGCGACCAATCGAAGTCCTTCTTTACCGACGTGAGTGCGCTTAGGGGACACGCGATCTGGGCGAAATTCTTTACGAATCGTTGGTAGAAGTTGAGGAACCCCAAGAATCCTCTCAGGGTCTTCTTCGAAGTTGGGATCGGCCAATCTTTGATTGCCGTGACTTTCTTCTCATCCATCTTGACCTCGTTCTGAGATACCACCAACCCAAGGAATTCGGTCTCTTGGACCTCGAAGTCACACTTGTCGTGGTGCAAGTACAGGTGGCTGTCCCTCAGGATTTGTAGCACCTCGCATACTATCTTGCGATGTTCTTCCAGGGTTTTTGTGAAGATCATGATGTCGTCGATATAGACAACCACGACTCCACGGTTGATTAGGTCCCAGAAGAGGGAGTTCATCATCGTTTGGAAGGTGGCTGGGGAATTGCATAATCTGAAGAACATCACGAGGGGCTCGAAGAGGCCTTGGTTCGTTCAGAAAGCGGCTTTCCACTCGTCCCCTTCTGCCATCCGTACGTTGTTGTACCCCCATCGCACGTCAAACTTGGTATAGTACTTGGCGGATTTGAGTTTGTCCACCAATTTGGCGATTAAGGGGAGTGGGTACCGATTGCGTCTAGTCACCTCATTAAGCTTTCGGTAATCTTGCACGGGGCAAAGGTGGCTGTCCTTCTTCTTGATGAAGAAGAACGTGGAGGCAAATGGAGACTTGGATGGTCGGATGCGGCTGGACTTCAGATTTTCTTCGAGGAATTTGTCTAGTTCCTCCTGTTCGCCTGGGTTTAAGGGGTAAACCTTGCAGTCTACTGTGTGATCTCCTGGAAGGAGTTCAATGGCGTGATCCCAGGGGCATCTTGGAGGTAGTTCGTCGAAGCTCTCTTTTGCGAAGACGTCGGCGTAGTCATGGACATACTTCGGAGTGGCTTCCTCAAAGGTTTTCTTTTTTTGTGGCGAAGTCCCTTGCAGCTATGTCCATCGCCGTGTTTCAGATATAGCTCTCCGTGTCGAGTTTAAACAGGTGATCTCCGTTATGCAGAACGAAGTCGTCGTCTTCGTTGTCATCGCCATCGCAGCTCTCCAACTGCGGCATGTGGTCTTCTTCGCATCAGAAGGACATCCGTCCGGTTTTCCAATCAATGCTGGGATTGTGGGCTTTCAGCCAGTCATATCCCAGGAAGACGGTATTGGGACCAAGGTGTTAAGGGATCCATCAGCATTGTAGACTGATGTTGGGCGAGGGAGGGTGTGGGTTACTACCCCCTTCTCAGCCACAAACTTCTCGTGGATTGAAGATCCAGTGCAGCCAGAATCTATCAGCGCTTTTACTTCTGCGCTAGTGCCGTTGGACATCCATAGGGTTACGGGTACCTCGAGGGAGTTTCTCTCCTTTCTGACTGATGCCTTCTTATACTTGGGGGGCCTTTGCAGGTCCCTCAAGGTCCAGTGTGCATCGGAGTCGCTCATCTGTTTTAGATCCGTGAGTAGATCGGGGGTGACTTCGGCTTTCCTGGATTCGTGAACAAAGGATCTCAGGTGCCCAAGATTCCTCGCAGTATCTGGGTTTTCTGCCTGTGCCTTCATTCATCGGATGGTTGAGGGGTCGACCGTATTCATCCAGTAGTGATCGGAACTCTGGCTCCTTCGGTTCTTGGCGGGAGAAGATTGTATCTCCTTCGGACCACCTATCAAAGAAGTCCCGGTGCTTCCGAACCCTTTGTCTGCTCGCTTGGTCTCGTCAAGGGACTTTACTTCTCGTACCGGTGGTGTCGAGATCTTTTCGAGGATTAGTTGGGCTACTCACTTGCCAGCTTTCGCCATAAACTCTTCCCCTGACAAATTGAACAGGAGGATCTTGACTTCTTCTCGATAGTCGCTGTCGATCATGCCGGCACCTGTGGTCAGCTTCTTTTTTACAGCCAACCCGCTTCTCGGGGCAATTTGGCCATAGTGGCCTGGTGGGATCTTCATAGACAGCCCAGTGGAAATTAGGGCATGCCCATGAGCAGGAACTACCATGTCTTCCACGGCGTACAGATCATATCCGGCCGCATCCGGAGATCCTCGCACGGGAAGTGGTATTTCCTTTTTCGCTCTAATGACATCTAGAGTTGGAGTCGGGAGATTCACTCGTGTTTTACGGTCTTCAGCCTCGTCATTGTGCGAAAGAATTGTGTATCGATTCGACAACGACTTAGATGATAGTATAGGAGAACGGCTGGCATCTACTGTACAACTTGAAAACGTGACTCTGTATCTAAATCCGATTGATCTTTGTTCTCCTTTGGTTCCTCCTGAACCTGCTCTGGAGACTCTGCCTGACTCATCAAAATACGTAACTGGGAAAACTGATCTGGAGAGATTGTCTGACCACCCCATTGGATGGCACGCGCTGCTCTGGGACCATGAGGGCGGAGGGGGTGGTCCACGCAAGGCCACGGTTTCCCGCACCTTCGGCAAATCCCTGCGGCACGTGCCTTATCGAGCTCCATAGGAGCTCTGCGGCCAGGGAAGATGCCGGGGGTGTTGGGGTGATGTTATAATATGAACATTTTCAAACTTTTTCGGACTTCAACTTTTCTTTCTTCCAGTCACGTGATCAGTGCACGTGACCATGGGAACCAGCACATGACTAGGTCTAGAACCTATGACGTCATACCTCATGGTACCTGCGCCCTTTTAATTTCCGCTCTTCTCACACTGCCTCTTTAATCTCCGTTACCTCTATTCCCGTGCCTGGCTTCTCCACTTAGTCTATTTATGGTAATTCCTCCCATGCACAGCATGGTCTGTGCACGCGCCTGTAACATATATAAAGTAGACACTTGCGACTGGAATCCCCAGTCTAATCCATTTTGTTGTTTGCTCTACTGGTCATTGCCTGAGGGACTTGTTCTCTCTTGTAGGCCTGCATCAACAGGAAGCGACTACCTCTTCCTCCTCTTCATCTCCCGTATCTCATTTCTTTTGTCGCCAGGACCTGTGTAGCCTGCGAGATAGTTTCGAGCCTTGTGGATTTTGTCGTTCGCGATAAGGTCATAACAGGTGAGGGACATTTGTGGTGGCAGGTTGAGGCGGAGGGCCAGCTGGCGGCGCGTAATTGGGCTGGGACTGAGGGTTCCTTGGGACCCAGCACGAAGGGTTGGGGGCTGCCAGTTGAACAGCCTGTTGTTACGACGGTCGGGAGACTGTCGTAATGGGGCCTTCGCTGGACTAAGATGTCGCTTAGAGGGCGACGACGCAGTTAGCACTCAGGGGATTCCTAGAAGTGCACAAGGGAGTACTCAAGGGAATTCCTTAGTACGAGGGACGAAGGAGTGCTCAAGGGGATTCCTTAGCACAGGACAAGGAGTCGTGGGTGAGACGACGACGCAGTAGCCTGAGGGTCTTCCTAGCAGGCGGACAAGGGTTTCGACTAGGGA
>QFEM01000801.1:0-14071 GCA_003316205.1 Boletus bicolor
CGGTCATGCAAGTATTACAGTGTGAGTGCTCGGTAGCTGTGATGGCCGCCTCGTCGTGTGTACTGATGGTGATGGCGGATACGCCGACCGGTCCTATAGGTCTGGTTCTCGCTGCATCATTTGTTACCTGGATATTGGAATTATTTCCATGACAGCAACGTGATCCGAGGCGGGGAGCTGCTCCAAAAGACCTGGGACTTGTTTTCGGGTACATCACTTTTGAAGGCATTCTGAGCAGAAAGATGGTGGGCGTTGTTGTCCCGATGTCGATTTTTTAATTCGGGGTCATCGGCTAGAAAACAGTTTCGATCGCGAGGCTTGATATACCTGTTAGATATTACCATATTTCGTTTAACCTGTACACTTTTTTGTATCACACTAACACCTTCGACTGAAAATGTTAACACTATGCTACCTATGCTAAAAATCTAACGATTTTACGAGTCATACTCTATTTCGTATCGATACAGCGAATCAAAATGTAGTGCAAAACCAATTAAATGAATGCCGACACCCTCCCCCCACCTTCTCCTTCACTTTACCCGGCGATCCTCCATGTCACCCACGTCACAAACCCTACCAAAGCAGCAGTCCAAATACCGACACCGGTCTGCACGTCCCCCGACACGCCGTTTGTAAATGCCTCCGGAACCCCGCTCTGCGCTACAGTTGGTTTCGGCGCGAGGGGTACACCCCCAACCCCGGTACCGCGGGCAGGTGGGAGAGAAGCAGGTGCTGGCTCCGCGATCACTAGCAACCACGTGAACAAGGTCAAAAGGGTATAGAAAGTGGACACATACTTGGATAACCCTCGTGTTCCTCTTCCGCGCGGTGTTTGTCGTCACACAATTGTTTACCTGCATTGGGATCGACGGTGGAGAGTAGACCCACCCGAGGTGGATTCTGAGATGGGCGCGTGAGCGAGCCGTAATGAAACGCAGCTAATACGCTGAAATCGACGTAGGGTGAGAATGAGTGACGGTGAACAAGGCAGGCATTCATTTCGGATGCCCGAAAGGCTCCTTCTGGAAACCGGGATGCTCCCGTATGAAGAGAGAAATGCCTGTCATAGTGGATACCCTGCATCCCAATCAAAATGGGGTTCTCCATGAACAGGGTACCGATCCAACCTGACAGCCGAATTCCCAAATGTGCAGGTGTATATGACGAACAATCCACCCGCATTATACCCACGACAATCCACACGCAATGCATACACCCTCATACAAAACCACCCGTAAAGAAAACGAACCCACCCCTTCAGGAATGGATCCCCCAAGTTCCAGCTATACAGGTATCCAGGACCACCTGAGACAGGAATATCCGTTGGCACCACATTCGCAGAACAAAGGTCGGGGTCTCCTGGACGAACTTCGCTGACGAAATCACGAGGGTCTACAGGAAAGAGTTTACTGCCGATCTGAAACACCAGGCTGTGTGGTGGCGAACAAGCAAATCGTGGCCCTCCAAGGGTAGCTAGGATCTGCGCGACAACATCAGGGGGACCACGAATGAGTGAGTTGCCCTGTTTATACGACAGAGTTATGATTGACACGATCAAGTGTGGAACATGAATGGCCGACCGTATCAATCAGCGCTGAGAGAGAAATGTTTGCAGACGACATTTTGGACCTTTGCAACTTGACACCGTCGAACCAGACATCATCCAATGGTATCTCCCATGCTACTGGGTATACCTATTCATCGGGATAGAAATGAGCAAGTATACGATCGTCACTTGCATCGAACGAACCTCTCCAGGAGCATCCACTGGGGGGTTCAACCCACCCTGGAACGGGGGATAACCACGTACGCTTACCCAAGTCAGGCTTTCGCTGTGTACGGATGGCGGAAGCTGTCCGATGGACAGCATCCCTTCATTCCCTCCGATCTGAATCGTATCCCGCTGGAGGGTTATCGAGAACATCGGAGAGTCCAACATCCCCTGAGCTACGAGGCGCGGGATGAGTGGGCCATAGCTTGCAATAGACGACTGGAGTGCAGCCGTCGTGGTCAACTGTCGCATGGAACGCACAAGCAACGTTCCTGCGGCATCACCTCGATCGTTCTTCGAGAACCAGCGTGTGACGAGGTCTTTGAGGCGATCGGGAAAGCGAGAATTGGCCTCAATGGCTCCTGGAGGCAGGTCACGGTTTACCATCGCATTCGCGCTGCCATTCTGATTCATGGACAGATCGATCCAGAGAAGACTTACAAACCTAAATCAACATCGGACAGGGTCGCCTTCGAAATTTGTCCGACACACCTATTAAAAGGGAATCCCAGGCCAAAAATACCAGCTGAACCCGTCTGGACGACGGACGTGTTCGTGGAATTGATCGCGGAAAAGTACTGACCCTGTAGGCCCAATCCAGCCAAGGAGACAAAATCAGACCCAATAGGGCCTTCGGCGTATGTTCCCGTCGTAGAGTCCCCGTATACCAATTTTGCGTCTAGATGGGCGGGACGAAAACTCGAGAGTGGGTACAACGGGACTTTGTTGGACGAACACGTTTCCTGACACGACGTAGACAGGACCCATAGATCGGAGGATCCAGTATCTTCCACAAGACGGTATTAGTGCATCATCCCCGCAACCGGAGAGGTGGTACTTACCCAACACGACGGGCATATGCGTCTCGCCGACTTGTATCTGGACAGTATACGTTCTAGTGACCGATGTAATCAGCGATCAGCAGGGAAGAACGCGGAATGAGTCATTACATGTCCTCGAAATCTCCGAGGCCGATGGATCCGGTGCTCACAGAGCGCCGCGAGTGTTTTGACGCCGGTCTTCGGACGAAGGGGACATGGATACTTCCAGAAGTACGCGTTGTCTCCGTCACATCAGACTGACAGCTGACTATCAAGGATACAAGCACAAAGGCGCGTCCGACGCGAGAACTGCCCATTCCAGCGTAAGGCACGTGGGTCCTTGACAATGATCCGAATCGTGTCCCGCCGGGCTCTGGATGGTCACCTGAAAAAAAAAGAAAGAAACAGATCAAGGAATGGTCAGTGCAGTGCGTTGTTTATGGCGTCCGAATTCTTGGATTTCAGTAATGAAACATGCTACTGGTAGGAATGGAATGTCATTGTCAGTCCAAGATTCGCAACATACCGCGACCACGTGACCCTTCACTTCTCGAGGTGAGTCACTCTGGAATGTTGCCAGAAAGAGATGTGATGCATTCATTGGCCCTCCAAGGACTTGATCAAAGTGATATTGAAGGCAGAAGACGATGGTGAGGCCAATACACAAAGGTAAAGAAAATGGGGAGGAATACAGCCTCGCGGTTACTCGTACAGGATGAATGACCATAATCGCATCAGGTCCACAAGACATGTTCACGGCGTTGTAACCAGATTTCCTCCACCGACGTGCCCGTATAGGGAATCACTCGACTCGGTCGAGTGTTGTCCCATATTGAAATCGGGAGTAAATATCGACGAAACATCCACAGAGCTATCGCCAAACATGCTCAGCACTTCTGCCGGAGACGACATGTACACGCTTGGATCCATTTCCATAGAAGCGGACGTGTCCAAGAACGAGGGTAGCGTCAGTGATGAACGCCGGTTGGCACTGAGATATTGACCAGCTGACCCGCCAGTAGCAGAGGTTGGAGAGAACGATTGGCCAACCGGCTGAGGACTCGTTAGGCCAACAGTAGGGTCAACAAAGAACTCGGAGGGCGAAAAGGCCTCTGGGCTGCTGTGGTGGGAACTACCATCACTCCCGGTCCCTTTCGCCATGCTGGGAGTCTTTTTGCGTACGGGTCTTATCCATGGAGGTCGTGTGTTCGACTGTTCCTGCGAGTCAGACCGAGACGGCTCAAGAGGTATTTGTGTGACTGGGCGAGCAGGTGAGCCATGATAATCGCCATCTGGGTTTGGAATCAACTCACGGCGACAGAACTCCTCCATTAGGTCCCCTGACCTCTGGCCGCACACATACCTTCCACTGAACCGTCGCAGCAATCCGACACACGATCGAAGGGCTTCGAGGGCCGGCTGAATCAAGGGTTGGAGTTTCTCACACTTGCAGTTAATTAATATCGCCAGGAGGGTACGCCCAGCTTGAGTCAATTGATGAATGACATGCACTCCGTCTATGGAAGATGATCGATCACCACATAGAACATCGAGTATCAAAGTCAACTCACAATAAGTCATTAATCCCTTGGCTGCGACCTGCATGTGGGACGAGATAACCTGTAATGCACACGCGTGGGCGGCGGTCATGGCTTCTCGCTCCATGTCGCCTAGTTCTTCCTCCGTCGAGCCGCTGTACACCCTCTCCGCCACGAAATTGGAAAATCGGTGCCTATGAATTAACATCCTGACAAACTGCTCAGCGCAGTGGAGTCGCACTGCCTGCGTGACCCGGATAACATCATCGCTGGCCAGTGTTTCAGATGTATGGGCCCAATATGGGGGTATTGACCGATGTATTTTATCCAGTAAACATTCTTCTTCGCGCAGATCCTTTGGTCGCATGTGCCCTGACAGCACTCCAGCTGCACGCAACAAAAAAGGTGAAGAGTCCCCGGTTCGATGGCGCGGTGGCGGAATATCCAATACAGATTCCATGACGACCATGATTCGTATTGATGCAACGAACGCGCCCATTCGACTTTCCGTGCCGGTGGGTTGCTGTAGCATCCCCTCGCGAGTCACAAATTCGTCGTCGACAATCGCGGGCTCCCCGATATCGCAATCCCGGAGGCGAATCATAGGTGGCCTGCCAAAGTGGGCCGATAGTTGTTTGTCCCATGAGTACACGCACCAAAACGTGCGTTTCCGAACCTCGTCTTCGATGGGGTCGAAGAGATCATACGTATCGGCTGAACGGTGCAAACCGGCGTCTATCGATACAGTGATGGCCTCTGATAATAGAGCGGCAGCCTTGGAAAGCTTGCCCAGCCCCACTGCGTAGACAGCGGCTATCAGATGCGCTTGAACGGTGTAAAGTGTAGGGCGGTCCGCGATCGGAAGTGTACGGAGACGGCCGAAAAGTTCAAACCACTGCGTGCCTGCCGAAATGCCCTCACTAGGATCCGACCGGACACGCGGGTCATCTATGTGGCGTGACGCAAGACAACAAACAGCGACGATAAATGCGGCGAAACCAGGTTCAGCCCATTTTCGAGGATTCCCGTAATCCTGATGACATGGGTGAGTCAATGAAAAATCGCAAATGAACTCAACGAACCGCTAGAAACGTGGGAACATGTAAGAACGGGAGAAGGTAGTAGGATGTACACAAATAGCACTGCACCAAACTGACAATGCAACGTGATTAGAAGCCACCAAGATAAGGGACGTGGGGTAAAGATCACCTATCCATCAGTTCTGGGACAACATGTGAGGTTATAAGTCGCCAGAGCGTCTCAGGGTTGATGTCAGTTCGTCGGGGCATCCGGTTGGGAAACCATGTAGTGGTATCGGAGGTAGGGGATTGTTTACTAGCCCAACTCGCATCTGGGGTGTTCTTCTCCGTTTCGGACTTGACAGGGATATGGTTCTCCACCAGGAGATCGAGGAGAGGCAGACCAGATGTTTCTCCTTGCCATCGTGTATACCCCTCGTCATCGAAGTAGAGATACGAGGCATGTATTCGGGAACTCTCCTCGAGAGGCTGTTCAAGAGACCCATTCTGTGGGTGAGAATGTTGTCCCAGGATGGAGTGAAGTGCCGTGTTGGGGCTCTCTTGCCTTGGGGAACCCCTTGGCTGCTGAGTCGTAAAGTGCGTCGATGGATTTGTAAGTGGGAAAACATGCAGAGATGGGGGAGGGACACCCGAGGGAAAAGTGTGGTTCATGGAAGCGAATGTGGATAGCGGACTCGTCATGTTCGGATCTGCTGTGAGATGCCGGGGAGTGTTCAGGCCCCCGGCCGAAAAGACAACGGGAGGGATAGCTTGAATGAGGGTCTCGAGCTGGTGCATCCTGTCCTCAAGGGTAGCGGTGCGTCTGGAGTATGCTGAGATAAGCCTCGCCAAGCGTGGTACTCGTATGTACGTACTTTGATTTGTGGGGATGTGTACGTTTCCCCGGTTCTTCGAAAGTACACGGCGAGTTAGCAGTCAAGCAAGCCTGGCAAGGATGTCCTTCGTCGCACTTGATTCTCCTCCGCCTACACGCAATGCAATGGTAGAGATAATCAGCACAACGGGAGTGCCCAATGTGTTCAGATATGCTCACCGACAGCGATCACATGCCCTAGGGGAGTATCAGAAAAGCTGATCAAGAAAAAGGACGCTGGTTACTTACCTGCTCAGCTTGAATCTGCGCTCCTTTAGAATGGATGTCGAGGGCTTTTCCTGGCTCTCTTGCGCTGGAGACATGGTCAAGGTGCTGTACGAGGTCGAAAATTCAGGAGCCAAGGGCTGCTGAAAAAGCAGAAATAAGTATTAGTTCTAGTCATCAAGCATGCAACTGTGGACGGGCCGAACCGGAAATTCCCGTGCCTGGGCCATATCGGGAAATCAATTACAACCGTGGCTCGTTCCTGAAACAACCGTGTGTCCATCAAGTTGTTCAGTCGTTACCAGTACTTTTGGACCGTTCTCGATCCACGGCGAGATCGTCGCGATTGGAGCCTGATAGAACAATCTCTTCACCCTTTCCAGCTCTTGTGGCGGTCTACTTCGTTGTTCGCCGATCAACAAGCCTGGCCCACAAGACCCGGTGATCGAAAACGACATGGGGTTGCCGGACATATGTAGCCGTAAGGACGCCACTAAGTCTTGAAACTACTATGCTAGCACAAAGGCGTGACACTCGTGTCATGCCCGGCCTCTGTCTGGGGAATGAACCGGTGATGCGGCTATGTCATATTACAATACTCCGCGGACATGGGAGCATCAGCGGAAAGGCCCTGTGAACTTGCCCGGCTTCTCAATCTGAGTCCCCTAGCCCCCATTGACCGAACTTTCATTGCGGAGGAACGGACCTCAACCCACAACTTCGCAGCCTCGTGAACTGGTCTTGCGACCAAGAAGCGGGTCAATCACAACACGAGTCTTCCATAATTTCGAGTTCGCTGGGCGATATTGGACCAGAACTCGGAACAATATTGGGTGAGCATTTTCTGCGTGCGAACTGACAATATGGTGCGTGCGAATCGCACAAAGTGCTTACCCCGCAGTCATAAAGCACGTTACAAATTGGAAGGAGTTCTTGTCACTACCTTAAGAGCGCTGAACGGAACCTGCCATAGGTCCATTACCTAACTCATTTTGACCGCATCAGGGAAAGTTGGCTTGCCAAGATTTTGAGGAATCTCCTTGCCAACGTATTAGAGGATCCTCTAAGCACGTCACGACTCCAAAGAGACAAATATATATATCATGAGATGTGACCTATTTTGGATGAAGTATCCCTTGGGTGTCGGTGGTGGTTTGTATGGTGGTCCAACCGATCAAATGCACGCCTATCAACAGATGCGACAGCAGTCACGATTTGAACCCAGTAAAGGCATGTTGTAAAGGAGATGTGATGGTGCTTATTCACCTATCGTCATAAGCGTACAGACAAAGTGATTAATCGGATATCAGGGCATGCCACCATTTTTTGGATATGTTTTCGCATTCGGGAACGCAGGACACCCGTGTGTTCATCATGTGGGCGAGGATTCGATGCCGGAGAAGTGTGACCCTGAAGTTCATTTTGCGGATGCTTTGCAAGAATTCCCGAGCGAGGTGCATAGTACTTCCGTATCGCTCGGATTGACTCTCCTTGTCCCGCAGGTCCCCAAGTCGCTTCTCTTCAGCAGAGCAAATGTCGTACAATACGTATGTACTCGAGATCGTCCACAAGCTTTTCCCAGGGGTTAAACCTCAGACTATTCTCTAACAAAGGGGTAACCTACGAGATTCCGAATATTTTTGTCCCTAGCCATAGCCACGCTCATTCCTAGACCGCCCATAGAGGCTGCATCACCTCGGGAAGATTCGGATACACACACATTGGCTCTTCCGAATCTTCGCTTTCCATACGACCGAAGCACGAGGTCGTCTTCTGGTGGAAACCACGCGGGCCTGGGAACCACTGCCACCGAAGCACCGCGCTATCCGTCCTCTCATCCATCTCGACTTGCCAAATCCATGGTCCTTGGACAAGTTTTCATGTCGCGTAAAACATACAAGGTGCGGAACGCGGGATCCGCGTTATCGCCTCCCTCTCTCTCAGGCGTCTAATGAGGAGAATGCAAAAGCTTCTTTTTTTTCGCAGACAGAAAAGTGTTTTTCCGTGGCGAAGCTCTGTTCCCTACGTGTAAGCTGCACAGCGACCCTGCTGATGGAAGATTTGCCAGTCAATGGCCGAATGCCACGGAACCAAGAAACAGAGGCATCGATAAGGCAATAACGAAACCCCTTAGCAAGCTGCGACTTCGTTCATATCCCCGGAAAGCGATCGACAGCCTGGCTTATGAACGGTTTACGTCTCTTGGATGGTATAGCAACTGGACCAAGTCGGATAAGTATGTATCGGAGCCACGAACGTGGAACAACACGTGTACCATCAAGAGATCTGACGAACGCCACCCTTATCGTCAAATACGATTGCAGGCATGGATTGAACATGATCGTTCGTAATACATTTGCAAATGTAAAAACCCTATTGTAACGTGTATCTGCTAAAAACAACGATGCAGACGTCCTAAGGTTACCGTAGTGAAAGAGTACATACGGGTCCAAATCATTTTTCTAATCCCATTGCAATGGTCGAGTGTCCTATTCTGGAAGTGACATGGATGATAACATGGACATCACTACCAAGGACTGCGCTGATAGACAGTTCTTCCTTCCACATGTAGCATCACCTCGGGGACGCGGAAGGTACCCACATTTCCCCGATGCCCAAAGGAAAACTCAGAATACGGTACGCCTCGTGTATAATCTCAAGACATATCAGAAACGGAACCGTCATTTGACCCTTCAAGCGGATCTTGGGTAACTGGTGCGGTGTTGAAGCGGTATCGAGCGCAACGAATTCTGGCGAAGAATGGATAGTAGGTATAGGGAATAAAACGAAGAGAATCCGATTGGGCATCATAGACGCCGAGATGCAGTGTGACGGAGACTCGTGAATGATGGAGACGGCGGCTTCTGTACCAAATACGACCGGGCATTCCAAATATGCAAGACGTCAAGCATCAGCTTTTGACTGCGTAAAAACGCAGTGATCGTGACGAAGTAACGCACCAGCATACTGTGTCCGGCCCCGAGTGCGACCCATGACGTTCTAGAAACCGAGGGCCGTGAGGTTTGCGCCCCTGCACGATCTCGCATCCCAGCACACCAGTGCCAATTTCGGTAGAGTAAGGCGATGGGCCATTCCTCGGAAACCACCGCAACGCTGAAGGACCGATATAGTGATCGATAACAATCGAAGATCTGACCGTCTTGCGCTACGCCCGACCGAGGGTCGGACCTCGTGAATGATACCATGAAGTCTGAGCATTTGACCGTTCGGTGATAAACCTCCGCACGTGCTCCGCAGCGAAAGCGGAAGGATCGGTCCAGTGTATGGAAGTGCTTCGGGTTTCGAAGAGATATGGAGCGAAGGTGACTAGGACAGGGCTCAGGGGCAAAACGCTAGAGAAGGATATATCACCTACGGCTGCGTCCGGCTGAGAAGGGGGTGCTCTTGAGTTCTTTGAGCTGACCGAACGTGTCGGAGTGGATGCCGTGCTCGTTGCAAGAAATCAAGGGAAGTTGAGCGGACTAGCAATGTGATCCCGTCCAATTTTGCTGTGGTAGCCTCCTGATGGACTGGGCAGGTATCTTGATTGATATGGCGTAAATACCGGTATGCACGTACCGGCGAGGGAAATCTTGCAAAAGGTAATCGGAACCATGGCATTGGAGTTGATTATATATAGTATGCCTCCTGAGTTCGGCAGGGACGAATAAACGGCTCAAATTTCGTGGATATTAGGTGGGTAGGGCGGTACAGGAGCCTGAGGATGAAAAGTCGAAATTCGTGAAAGGACATGAAAGATACATTTCGATGTTCTTTCCATCGACAAGGACGGCTGGAGAACACGTCACCTGGAGCAACTCGCGGGCCGAGCTTTTGACCTGGTCAAGAACTATGTTCCTGGGTTTTGTGACTCAGTCGCGCACTGGCTCTGCGCTTTCGAACCAAGCGCCAAATGAGCACCCTAGCGTTCAAGGCAGACTAGATGATCATGAGGTACTCAGCTCTTTCACGGCTCGGCTGCCAAATCGTTTGACGCACTGTGGGAGTGACATACCTGTGGCACGGCTTGATCCGAGCCGCTTGCCCGTTTTTTCATTGAATCATTCTCAGTCCAAAAGGGACCGAATTCTAATGTCCTAACTCGAAGGTCCTAGGCTACATACACCACCGCGCTACAGTTATTAAAGGATGATGCTACTGTATAACATGGCATTGATGGGACGAAAGCTAAGAAAGAGTAGCAACAACGTCAATACTGTACTATAATTCAACTGTGCCACTATGATTGGACACCACAGGCACAACTTTCACATTTCTTGAATAACTCTATGTACAAGGAGACAACCTTGATCGTCCGGCATTATTTGAAACGGCTCTAGAGACAGTAATTTCTGTCATGACCTGCCTCGCGCAACAAGCAAGCCGCTTTTGATAATTTGAATGTCCGCCTGTATACGACTCCACTCGCCACACGGGCAATCACTCAAAAAAGACACAGCTGACCATTAGCATAGCTAGTTTATGATGTCCGAGTCGTAGCAGCTGAAGCATTCACTCCCGTACGAAGAAGAATGACTATGGACGAGTTGCATCAACGTTTCCTGAAAGCGGATGGGAGAGACCCGAAAACCTAGTCAACTGCTTCAAGTAGTGTTGCAACGGTCCGGCTCGCCGCTCGGTCCGAACCCCGATTCTCTCCTTCAATGGCCTATTCGACGGCCCTACGGGCAACCCTGGACCCAAGGACGATGCATGCGCGCAAGTAAACCCATGTGAGAAGTGAACTGATAAGTCCGAAAATGCAATTGTCACGGTGATAATTACTACCAGTACTAGTATTGTGAAAATGTTTAGTGCGTGCTTACAACTTCTTCGTTGAGCCTATCATTCGAGAAGCATCATCAGTTTAGAGTAGATGGTTAAGTAGACGAAACTAACATTCTGTATGCTCGAGCGGCGATCCGGGAGTCATCGGGAGTAAAATCTCTAAGGATATATTCCCATTCGAAAACAAGAAAGAGATATGGGCAGTAGTGCGTCAAGTTGTGTTGTATCCGATCAAACAAGCAGATTATATTTGTGGTCGTTGTGTCGTCGTCGATGGATACGAGGAATGTAGACACGTTGGCTATGGTAGGAATGACCGTTCCAAGATCAGGAGAAATTTCAGTAACATTCCGTACTTGGTGGTCAGCACTACCAGAACTCACAACCTTCTCTAATCGTCTACTGCCCCGATGTCGTTGAGCGTCCGCTTCTCTACACAGCGCTCCAAAATCATCCGATCCGCTCCCTCGACCGACCAACTGCGAAATCGTTCCGTTGTTCCGACAACCGTTTGAATCAGCATTCCTCACCTGAGGAGAAGACAACATTGGGAGCCGAACGTTATGACGCGATGCTTATAGCAACTTAAAAAGATAACAGTGTGAGATGCATGGACAATCGCGATGCTTACGCAGCGCGTTGACCAACTCATCACGTTTATCACGCTTACCATGAGAGATGTTGTGATTAGAGCAAGGCATATGCAGCTGCTCGCAAGTGAGGTATCGAAATTCCTCCACAAAGATTGAAACATCAATCCTCGAGACTGGCAGCAGTAACCCGCGGGGATACACGGCGCAGGGATCCAACTCATCGGGGTTTAACCCAATAAACTCAAAATCACTTCGCAACTCGGAATACGTGATACTCGTGTCCACATTGGACGAAGACTCTGGCAACCGCTCGGCCACCAAGTTGTATAAACCTGTGGGTCATATAATTAATTATATCGCAGACAATAAAGTTGAGACGCACCTGCAGAGCTCATGATTTTATCCCAGAATCTGAAAAGACTGCAAAGGTGCCGTAACAAACGCTACCTGTAAAGCGCGCGATATCAGATGTTATTTGTCGACGACAAAAATCACGCTAGAAGTGCACAACTAATCTCTTCTTTTTTTGGCGCGGGTGTTATAATCTCGAGCACTGAAAGTAACTGTAGCAGGAGATGAGAGACAGAGGCAAGAGCAACGACGTAGAGAACCCTCAACCTTTTCTCCTCTTAAAATTTTTTTTCGAATAACCTCAAAAAGACAATTCCACGTTCCAGGACGAACGTTGCATGCGGACACATTTCCATATATGAGGGTCCAAGTGCACAAAAAATAACGCGCAACTTTTCGTGGTGTGCGCACAACTTTTCGATAGTGGCGCGCAACTTTTCGTAGTGTGGGCACAACTTTTCGTAGGGCGCGCGCAACTTTTTGTACTGTGTGCGCAACTTTCCCTTAGTGTGCGCACAACATTTCATAGCGGCGCACAGCTTTCCCCGTAGTGTGCGCGCAACTTTTGAGCAACCTTTCCGCCTCACGTCCGTTCTCCAGTGCACACAACAATTAAAAAACTTTGGACCAAAAGTTTGGTCACATCAATAGGGTTCCAAGTCATGGGTAACTTGTGACAGTGCATGTACTATGCTCTAGGATGAGAATGTATCATGTATGTATGACATGAATCATTAAAGGAATGGGAGGCATCGTAAATTTGTGAATGTGCAAAAAAACCATTAATCCAAGGCACGGGAGGCTGTGGGGAGGCACAGAGCTGGGACACCACATATCCACAAGGATGATGAGTAAGTACAGTAGTGGAGAACTGGGTTAGAAATCGAACACGATGACAAGGTGAACTTGGCAATACTCGTCTATGCTTGTCAGGGCCAGAGGCTTCGGGCAGGTCTAGGCTTTAAGATGGATGGTCAGCATTCAGGAAAAACAGTAGAAGAGCTGCCAGTAGCCTGAGTGAGTTCGCAGTCAAAGGTTCCTGTCTCTTGAAATTCATTGATTGGTGACATGCTGGGGCAAGCTGAGACTGTGTGAGTTGAAAGGACAAATACACATTCGACACACTTACCATAGTTGTCCAATTTTATTCACTTGCCCCCGGGGCCACTGACAGAACCTGAGGGCCCAGGCTGAGATCTATTGGTTTTGAATGCTGGGGATGTGTGGTGCTTCAATGACCCAAGTCGAGCATGGGTGCCAGGGCCAACTAGTGCTGAAGTGCGTCACAATAATGCCAATGCATTAGAAATCATTAATACTATAGGAAATGGGATCGATGAACCTGCAGGTTCAAGTTGTGTTTCAATCACTGGCAGTGTCGCACTAGAGCTTTCAATGGCTTGAAAGTTCACTGGCACCGCCAGCAATGGCAGGTCAGCAAAAACATGAGGGGCAGTCTTGGATGCCAGCAGTGATTCAAAGTCAGCGATTTCGAATATGCTCAATAGTAGGTATGGTTAGCATAGGTACAAATCCAATGAAAAAGTGAGTGAACATACTCGCTTGAGGTGCCAGTGGACATAGCGATGATGGCTGGTCTCTGAGTCATGTGGTCCAAGTCTCTACCAGAGGTACCACCAGCGATGATCTCGACTCCCGACTCATCTGACTCAGATGGTTCCAGGTCCATTTCTGCTGGGTCATTGTCCTTTGTTTTGCCGACTCAGGTGCTGCAGTGGCTTTGGCTTTGGCTTTCCTGTTGTCCTTTGATTGCCAGTGTCTTGGCTCAGAGTCAGAGTCACTGGGACTAGAAAAGGAATACTCAGAAATGTCATCCACAACAGTGTCGGGGGCCTCGGGCTCCAAATTGTTGAGATCCACAGCATCCTCGTCAATAGCCATTTGATTGTACTTGACAGTAGGTCCATTGTGACTCAATGCCTCCTATATAGCTTTATCCCAGTTGGTATAGATGGCCCTTGGAATTGGGATTTGAGGAGCTTTGTTATGATTCTATCGCACGAACGACAAAATCCACAAGGCTCGAGCTACCTCGCAGGCTACACAAGTCCTGGCGATGAAATGAGA
>QFEM01000816.1:3783-46334 GCA_003316205.1 Boletus bicolor
ATGCCCTCCTTTGTGCTTGGCTTCTTTTTTTTTTTTTTTCATTTTCCCAAATCTTCGCAGACCTTGACACAGCACACCACCGTTTCCCGCGGCAGAGCACTTTCGATGAGACGATGAATCGACCTCTACTCTGGTCAGGAGAGGGCTAAATAAACTGTGCAGCCTTGGATTATCGATACAAGGTTATCCCACCTATGAATAGCTTGTCCAATGCGGGGAAGATGGACAGCTAGATTATCATCACGATCGCTGGCAGAAAAAAGGGCGCTGATTTGGAAACGTATGAACACCAAGTTAACCGGGGCCCGCGGTGACGACACATTCCGGCGACAGGGCTGGACTCAGCAAACCCGGGCTCTGGAACTGCATACGAACCAGACTCGGATACGATACACGGGAAAGCCGCTGGAATAATATTAGACGAGCCTTGACACCTGGCCAGGGAAATCGCGAAATCAGATGCCACCAAATAAAGCGGGTCACCGGCAATCAACTTGACAAGGTGAGCAGCGAGAAAAATGGAAAGAAGAAGCTGCCAGAACGACATCGTGTCTCACACGGAAAGTCAATCTGGCCATGGACAGCTCTTCCCGTCTTGCGGAAGCGGTCAACAAAGAGTCCAAGGCCACCGCCTAGTATGGCAGTACACATCAATCATAAAAAGTGTGTGCCTGCTACAAAATCAATCGGGACAATGAGCATCACGCGAAGAGTAGAGCACAAGGTAAGCAAGGATTGATCGAGAAAATAGTTTTCTGATGAGGCTCTCTGGCAGAATTGTCAGTGATTGCTCGAAACGCAGAGAATCTGCTTTACCTCGAACAATGAATATGAAATCTCGTTAGGTGCTGAGCTAAATTGATGCCAGAAACCTTTCAACTCTTCCGAGTAGGTAACAATATTCTTTCCACACTGGCACCTGAAGTTGCTTTATGAGTGCATACCTCAGTTGACGCAATGCTCCCGGTCACAAATAACTTACGACGGTCTCAGCGCTCTTTTTTCACTATTTTGCGCAGTCTTGTAGTGTCCCTGACTTTCAGCTATTTACGAAGTCGAAGGAACTTTCCGTGGTCATTTTGGGAAGAATGTATTTCCTCCCACCCTTTCTCCCTTCGGCGCAACCCAAGTGACATTTCCACGTCACAGGTATGTATGTAATTCTTTTTAATCTTAGACCTCAGAGGTGATACAGGAGACGACCAATCACACCATCATGATAAACATGTTTTACTCACCCAAGGGCCTCAGTCAATTACCCGCGAGGTGGTTGCCAATGACAACATCACCCCTATCCAGATCGTGCATAGCGCGTGCATACTGCGTACACGCACTGCGCTCGGTGATTGCCGCGGTGAGTGGTTATGTTGTCTCGATCTCATTGACAAGTCGTGATAGATCTCCTGCTGGTGTACACGGTACGCAGTCATACACCTACTCAGTGTCTGTAACGAAGCATCATGGTGACCGCCTTCCCCGCATATTGGACCTTCCAGGATCCCACGTACTTGATATATCCTGCTGGGGAACTGACCATGTGCGCACAATATTATAGGGTTATCCAAGAGCCTAGGTGTCATCCGAGCAGAAGCAGCTCCGGTCTCATGATGGGCCGCCCCGCTCTTACGTTCTAATGACACAATGATGATGACCTGAGGTACTTTTGCATGATTTCGTGAAGCTCTCGTAGGATGATGTTACATATTATTCGGTGCGCCTCTTTGTCGTGTCAGATTCGGAGGCCGCAGGCAAACTTGGTCATGACGTGCGAATTCGTTTCCCTGGCTGCCCCACACCTGCACAGCCATGACTGCGGTTGACCTTTCACCGAAGCAAGGGGAAAGTCAAAGACATCACACTAGTTGGATGAGGTTGGCTGCATTCAAGCAAAGGCGTCGCAGAGTCGGAGATGACAGACATGCAGCTCGTTCGTCGTTCATAAACTCATTTACGACGCTGGTCCAATATTTCGTATGGACGCATTAATGATCAGAGAGGCAGCAGATGTATACGATGTGAATGAACTTGTATCCCGCGGGCCTTGCTGGTCGCTTGCTGAGAAGCCTCGCACTTTGCGCGAGGGGTTGCTTACTGATTAGACTGTGTGTGTATCCACGGATTTTGATTTGACAGAGAAGAAAATCCCTCAAGCTTGTCAAATCCTGGAAGCCGTACTCACCCGACAGGGAGGTAGCCCGCTCAGCGCCTAATTTCCCGGACAGGAAAGTCACGCCCGACATGAGGAGCCTTGCCAGGTTGCAGCGTAAGCATCGGAACGAGCGTTCCGGCTCATCACGTCAAGGGAATTATTCCTCCCCATGACAAGGGCCGCGGTCGTGCAACGGTGCAACTCGTCCCGTCTGCCTCACCGTGGTCGCACTCCCGTGCGGACGGAGACGGAAGGCGAATCAAAGATACGACTTATTGACATGGGGATGTGGTCGCCATGCTTCAACCAACCAGCGGGCCCCACAGATTGGAACAAATTTACTTCGGCCCTTTCCAGGGTTTAGCAAGCGAATGTATCCGTTTTTGTTTTACCACGACGGGATCGCGGCATGCTTGTAATGCTGGATCCTGGGAGAACCTGTGTACGGAACTGTCAGTTATTGGGCGGCACTCTTATGAAATCCTGGCCATGAGGAACATTCCAAAATTCGTCCTTCAAGATATGAATATTAATCTGTGGTATTACCTCGCGCGCCCCAACGGAGAAGGGACCAAGGTCATGTTCCGAGATCGCGCGCCACCACAAGAGATCTGAGGTTGGCTACGAATAAAAAGATACTCCTCGTCTATCCACTCACGGTTCAAGTCTCGGGACGTTCTTCCAGGCACATAGCTTGTCAAGTGCTCTCGATTAGGCGTAGTTGGAAGCAGTCAAACCGATCAGATGACTGGATATACTGTGGACACGTCCGTACAACCTGACAGTACAAAGATGGCGGCCTCCGCCGACACGCCGCCAAGCACGCGGAATGTGTGGGGCATGGGGTAACTTGGGCCGTGTGGGGCGTTCGGGACAAGTGACCTGTGGCAAAACTGGCCTCATGAAACTACGCCCATGAATGGTGCTGGTGCGGCGTGCGACCCACGGGCATGCCAGTGCTGGACGGATCTGGAAGTGGGCGGAACAGAAGCACTTGACGGACACCCGCAGGATGGCCAATTAAGCTCTACGAGTTCTAGTCGCCGAATTTCGTCCTCTGCGGACACATGCTAGAACAATTCACCAGTCTAGGGCGTATCACCGACAAATTGCACCAGCGATCATCCAGGATCTCTAGTCAGCATGACAAATCACCTGAAGCACTGCATACGCGCTCT
The DNA here is from genome assembly GCA_003316205.1 of Boletus bicolor. NCBI lineage: Eukaryota > Fungi > Basidiomycota > Agaricomycetes > Boletales > Boletaceae > Boletus > Boletus bicolor. Next base: position 7,111 of record QFEM01000816.1, read on the forward strand.
GACAGGCTGAAACGTTGATATCTGAAACTTGTACGTTATACAGTGCTACCTACAACAAACCGATGCAATGCGATAGCGAAATTCATCAAAAGCGCCAAGAATATAAAATCATAAGGAAAAGAAAATAAAGGCAATAGCACAATCATTAGCCCTCCAATCGAGTATGTACCCAACCAATCCGAACAAAACTCGATGCCAATGACCCCAAATACGACGACTATTAGTCCAAGCTCCATATGCTAACCGGTAATGTAAATGCGCAACTAGTGGTACAGATGTACAGAACTGAAACAAAAGAGAATATTATCGAGTACAAACGTATTATGGCACAGAGAGATATGAAAGTTTTGTTCGGAAAAGTAGCCAGGGCATTATGATATGGCCGAAGTCAACGGTGGAGATGTGGCGCGATTATGAGAGACGACGAGGTCATTATGTGCAGATGATAATCATGCAATCGTGCATTTGTGCGTAGTACTGGGGAGATATGCGAGAGAGAAAGGGAGAACTGATAAGTCAGGGTATGTGTCGTGGGTTGTCGGTATAACCATCGTCGTCACTCCGCAGATGTAATCTGGGTATAAGTTCGTGGTGCTCCAAAGGTGATGATGTTTCGGGTATCATCTACCACTTGCGTTCGGGACTAGTTTCCTTTCCGTGGAAGAGAAAAAGGCGCTTAAGAGGCTGGACAACTTCGACCTCGACTTCGACCTCCTTGAGGTTTCCGTCAATAACACGCGTTTCGATGCGCTTCTCTTTCTTCTTCGGAGGCATCATAACGGGGTATGTCTTGATGTTATCATACGACCACGAGCGAACTAAAACATAATGAGCGATGATACTAAAAGTGATATTTGCAACATACCTTGTACTTGTGGTCTTGATGACACAGATGCAGGCGTGCTGCGTTGTTCGTTCCACATACTGTCCTCGCTGATTTCACTAGGATGGCGACTGAGTGGACTGCACAAGCTCGCAGAGGAGCGGCTCTGGCTAGACACGCTGTGTGCCCGCGTGGCGACATTAGGAACGAGCAAGCGACCTTCAGCACCCGCCTTTACTAGAGGAGTCTCTCGACGGCGACGAGAGGATGTCGATGTGGGAGACAACGGAGGAATGGCGTGAGCCGAGTAAGAAGCATTGGGTGCGAAGAGAGTAGACCGCGACTCGCAACGCCGAGATAGTGGAAGAGAATATTTGGCGTACAATTCGTCAGTGTAGGACTGACTCGAGCGGGGTAGATGTTGCGATGATCGAGACTGGGCAGGAAAAGAGGATGACGAGCTCGATGTCGCAAGGTCGCTGGATGTCCACTGGACACCCCTGCTCGAGGTAGCGGCAAAGGAGGTTTTACTTGCCATACCGACGGTTGCCACGGAATCTGAACGTGGAGAGAACGAATATACAGATTCGCGCCAAGCATCACTACCGTCCGTCCAGCCAGGGATCGGTTTCTGAGGCGGAGGTAATTCATTTCGCGATGTAGGACGTTTAGTGGCAGGGTTTGCACAAAGGGCAGCTTGAATTCGCTTAGCGGCCATCATGACACCGCCCTGGTAGTCATTACGGAACTCAGGATCAGTTGCGACAGCGGGTTGAAGGGGAAGAATTGGGGGCGGCGGAGGCAATGGAGGGAAATCATATATCGCGGCAAGGGTGGCAATGCTGGGAGAGACGAAGATGGTGTCGGATGAAGACGAAACGCAAGAGTCGAGGGATGAGCCACTGCTTGACTCGTCCTCTGAATCACAGGATATGGGGCGCTCAAAGGAATTGTGGGGCACCGGTGGGAGAGGAGGCGAGGCCCGGTCTGGATTGTAGTTGATGGAAAGAGCGCCGTTGAATCTGCTCAAATCGGCCATCCTGCAGTCATCGGAACAATAAAGGGGGATAGGCCCTTGATCGATGACGGTACGAAGTTTGGTTGGTGGGGCGGGCTTGGCCTGAGGGTGAACCTGGGAATGTGGGGAAGAGGGACGGGTTTTGTTTGTGGCACCGGTAGAATCGGGGCGTTTGAGCGCGCGGCCAGTCCCCTGGACAAGACCACCACCCCTTGCACGTATGGTACTCGACTTCGTTCGAGAGGTGCGTGCGCTGATGTCGCCTCCTTGTTGGTTTTTCGAGGCTGTCGTCCGGGTGAGTTGGGGTAGACTAAAAATAAAGTGAGACTTACGAGAATCTGAGGCGAGGGGACCTGTTGCCGCCGCGGGTTGTTCGGGAGGTGGTTGTGGAACGGTGACGGTGAAGCGCTTTGGGACGATCTGCCTATCGCAGGCGGGACACCAGGACTCTTCGTAGTTCATGTCCATTGTGGGGACGGGATGGGTGGGGATATATAAAGGGAGGGAACAATAGCGGGTGAGACAAACAAAGGGGGTGGAACCAAAGGTCCACAAGAGGGACAGAGAGGAGGGGAGTGGGGGGAGAAAGGCAGGGATTGGACGAGGGCAAGGCCGTCTTAATATTTGATTTGCTGATTCGCATCGCACCTTGCCGCGTCCGTTCCAACAGGGTTTCCAAATTTGGAAATGGTGGACCATACTGAATTCTACGTCCCGAGATTCCCGAATTATCGGTAAGCACCGCGGACCCTCGGGCGGTCCAAAGGCATGCTGTTACCTTGTTACGTCCCTCACACACAGATGCCGGCCCTGCCCTGCCTCGCCACTCACCGCCCCCGTCTATCCAATCACATTCCCTCCTTGAAACTTGCGCCACCGGCTCTTGCCTAGTCGGATTCCTCCGCGAGTTCCCGCACCCGCCCATCCCTGGGCAAATCAACGATTGATTATCCATCCCCACCTGTTTCGATGGGCCTGCACCGTGCCCATCCCACGTGCACATTCCCCGCCTAGTGAATCCCCGCAATCAAAATTATCCCAGACTGCTGTCACTTCCGGCTGCTGAGCTCATTGGCAACCATCGGAACAGCCCGATGTTTTTTTTTTGTCAGTGTCTTGCGAGGAGGTGATGACGTGCATCGCTCTCCGAAATTTTTATCTTGCCCCATGAACAATGAAAGACGCTCCTTCAGTATCTGATTCACTAGCCCACTGCCCCACACCTCTTCGGATGCGGTCATGGAAGGAGAGTGCTGACCACTGAATCCCCTATTCCCTGAATCAAATACATTCATTCCAGGGTGATACCAGGTCCGCACCTGGTTTCCATGTACGTAGAGCGCATCAATATATCTCACAACCATCGTTATCGCAGGGAAGCATTGGATTTTTAAGCAACTAGATATTGACCACCAACCAAGCGCTTCCCGCTCACGTGCCATACCGTTCCTTGTGCTCGCCAATGGTTGGACAGTTGTTCCGACCTGGCTCCCAGCCCGGATTGTTTGACTAGAGAATTCATGTGCTTCCCTTTCGCATGCAACCGCTCTAAAGGCTATCTAAAGGCTGAATTTTCCCGAAATGTTTAGATAACCACATACGCCAAGAATAACACCACGCACGTCCCCCATTTCCCAAGCTTTCAAAGTACCTTCAGTAAGCTCGCCTCATCTGTGTGTACTAATCCACGTTCTGCTTTTTTTCCACCCCCCATGTCGTTCCTCACTCGGCTTCACACAGGTTAATGATTTGAACCGACGAATCGTGTGTCTACACTCAAGTATTTCCAGGACCATAGTAGCCAGTTGTACTTTCCAGTATCTGCACTGGATCCCCGGTGAATGACTACTCTACTGTTCGTACTCACGAACTCAGCACTCCGAAATAAACCGCTAATCTACCAAGAAATAAAACGATTTTGGACCAACCGCGGTCAACTAGGTATTAAAGCGTCTTCGATGGCCCGTGACTCCCGGGTCATGGTATTGTTGAGCAGACGAAGCAACTCAAATCTCCAAGCTGGCCGACTTGAGTTGGCACGTTACGACTGCATCTGTGAAGTAGGTATGTTGATATCAGGGCGTTACTGCTCTGTATATTCGGAGGCAGATCCGTGTTGTGTAGGCGGTAAAAACGAAAGGACTCCTGGTGTGTTCAAATAGGCAGTTCGGAAAGCCTGCTGAAGAACCAAGTCAAGGACTTTTATTTTTGGGTTAGTTCAGGCACGCAGCCAATCAACGCTCTCGCTTCAGTGGGATATAAGAGTCCGTGCGATGACTAGACTTTTGCGAGTTCATCATACGTCGTAGCTGCCCCTAGGGAGAGATCCCCATTCTCGAGTTCCCGAGCCCAGACGAGGACATAAAAACCCCAGTAGTGCATCGGTTACTGGTTGTCTAGACACATACCGCATTATGGTTACTGCGGCCGATGCTATCGGCGATGCTAGGCTTGGTTTGGCGGACCGTAAACTTAATGGCGAGTGATCCTAGGCAAAGTACATCATCCCATAACCGTGCGCTGGATACAATGCGGACACCATCGTTAATGGAAAAGGGCTTGTAAGAATTTTACTAGTACGTTACTGATGGACGAACGTCCATGGAACTTATTCTTAATTTGAAGCTACGTCAAACCGTCCGTTTTGCACGGTGCACTTGTACCCTTTGGGAAGAGGTGCCTTGTCTAAAAAGTAAGCTTCTAAGACTGGGTAATCTCATACATGATGATCGGGATCTTTTATTCCGTTGGTCGAGGGCGTTTTACGTGGAGAAGCCGGGAGTTCACAACAGGATGGAGGATTTTCTCTTCGATAAGAAGATGATGTAATCGATAATCGCGATGTTGACAGGGTGTTTGATCGGGTCTGGAATTCCTCGGCTCTGAGGACTCATCGCGAGGTCGATAGGTGTCAGATAGGTCCTTGATCGCGGTCTGGAATCCCTCGGCTCTGGGACTGACTGATATGAATCACCTCGGGTTTTCTTTCGGCGTATCCGACAAGCAACGACGGCGACGACGCAGTGAACGACCTAGCCGAGAACTTGGCGAGTACAAGTCAGGAGCAGTTCCGACCACGTAGCACCAAATATTGTAAACACCTCAGTCTTCAGAACGGCGTGTAGTTTTGATTATTGAGGTGCTGGACGCGATTCGCTGGAAGATGCAATCACGGTACGTACAGAGTTTTAACCTTTTCGATCGCCGACTTGCTCGGATATGCAATCGTCCCATCGATCTTGACGCTACGGTAGTTGTTCACTAACATCCAGGCAAGTGATACATAATCACCACTCGTCGGTCACGACCCTCTCCTCACGAAGTCATCTTGTTTATGTAAATCCGCGAAAACGGTGTGTCTTGGTCTTAGAATCGAATACATCACAAGTCATCATCCGTTGTTCCCGCTGGTTCTTCACAGCGCCGCGATCAACCAAACATGTCAACGGATGACTACGGGGTATATTCTCGAGATATCGGAGCCTTCCTTGCAAATTACCCAAGGATCCCGAAATCGGACCCAGAGCACGATCCTTCTGCGAACTATATGTTCTACCTGAATCAGCTGCGGTGTCAGCCCGATAACTTGTTGGTAGAAGAAATACATTCAAAGTAAGTGACAGGGTGTTCCTTGATCACGCTCTGGGTTTCCATTCAGATGAGAGAGCAGATGGTACGCCGACTATGACGAACTCGAGCGGAACCACGCATACATCCAATGGCTGTAAGTTCTGCCCTCGTTGATCAAAATTCCTGACGTGTAGGCCGCCTCAGATTCCCGATCCAGGAGGACGGAGTGAACATGGGTGCTTATCGGCTTCTACCCCATGAAATCGGAATGATGAGAAATAACGAGGAGATCATCCGCCGTTTGGTGAGGTCATACGAGATGATGCTCGACTTCTATGGCATGTGTCTGCTCGCGGATACGGGATTGCTCGGGCGTTCGCTCCGTCCTCGGGATTTTAAATCACGCTACCGAAATCTCCTCAGTGAGTGGCCCTCCGTAAATGTCATCTACAAGTTAAACGCAATGCACACTGAATGGCTAGGGAAACCACACAATAATCTGCGCATCACTCGTATCCTCAAGTGCTTGTCTGAACTGGGAGTGGAGCACTTGAACGCCGGGTTTCTCTTGCATATTTTAAACGAGCAATGTGAAAACAATATGCTCAATTCTGCGTCGCTGCGGCTCAGCATGGACCGATGGTGGGCTAACTGCATACGGGACGACAATGAGCGAGACTGGGTTGGCCAAGCTATTAGAAAAGTTAGATCTGGGGGACCGTTCACAAGGGAGATGTATGAGACCGCGATGGGGATTAGGCAGTCAACTGGAAGGTTCCCTGTTGACATGGTCCTGTAGTACTGTGTTTGTAGTCCCAGTACACGGATATTGTGTATTTTAACACGGATGTCGTATCCAGAACCGGCCAAGAACGATGTATAATCTCTCCCATTCTTTAGGGTGATGATTGTCTATGATGCACGATATTACACAATAAAGATATAAAGCACAGTCAATGAAACATTGAAACTGTGTGGAGCCTGACGCCATCAGCCGTCACGATAACTGAGGCGATGTCGAAGGTCATACTCACATCTTTGCAAGAGGCACCTGAAAGAGGGTGCTGTCACTGCAGACCTTGCAATCTGGTGATGATCGCATCTTCTCTTTTCTGCATATACATTGGACTGATAGACTGCAAGAGCCCCTCGATTGACTCATAGTACGTCTGTCCACCATCAAGCTTTGAAACATAAGTTCAGATCAACAATCACGCGCATGACTGTGATAAATTGATGCAAATTCACCTGATAGCCACGAACGTTTAATGACACTCTGATAGTATTCCCCTCCAATATTGTCACGACAGCAGTCGCCTCGTGTGCTGAGTACAATCTCGTCACCTCGTACCGAGTCAGACCGAAGGACTGCTCGGAGAGAGCACGGCTCAGTTCGTTGTGATAGAAAGAGGATGAAGAAGAAGGCATATTGGGAGTGGTCTGGAGATCGTGTCTCCATTCTGAATCTTTAGGGGAAATGCGGTTATATAACCTCGTCATCCAGCAAGGGACAGACATGTTATCCTGTCATGCAACTGAAACAACAGGAAGCCCACCGCTGCAGAGAAAGTGAGATCACAGCAGCCCTTCAACAAATGACCATGATGATTATTTGCACGGTCCTTGACCCTGTTGCCCTATCACGGTTTGTGATACGGGGTGGCTTTGTCTTCATATAAAGAAACGGAAGGTACATACTTGTCAGAACCCGGGTATTACCGCTACTCCGCGACTGAGAAAGCTTTGAAAAGGGATGGGGCAATCAGCCGAAATCATATCATGATTTCGGCGAGTTGGAATCACGAGGGAAATTCTAAATGGATATGATCCAGGAAGCAAGTTCATCCTGCACAGGAGAGTGCTAAAAAGGTAACCCTCCAACTGGTAGATGTTCACGGTGTGCACATTCATATCTCACCCGCTAGGAACCCTTACATAACTTGCCATATCAAACTGGACACCGACAGTTTGCAAAAATGGATCCTTCAAATATCGATGTAAGGGCATTTGCAATCTCCTCCTGACAAGCTTACATTGGGGAGTGCCAGAAAAAGTCAAGGAAAGCGAAGGGGGTCGAGAGGGAGAGGCACAGGGGCATCGGCTAAAGTGAAAGCTTCGAGACAGCGGAACTGGACGAGAGAAGCAAAATCCAATCCGCTTACGTTGTTCAAAGAGGGCTGTAACTCGAGGGGAAAGAAGCTATCCAAACTCCAACAAGTCATCATGTGGTTATCAATACTGTGTGCCCTAAAACTTAGATTGAAACGAGAACTCCTATCGCAGGAATTGACTGCCCTTGATTTTCAATTTGTGGTGGGAGACAAAGCAGTGAAGTCTATGGACGAGGGGTCCTGATAATCCCAGGGCAACGTTGGTCCGGATTGAGATTCAACTTTCCGGTTCTACGGTATGCAGGGGAAGACTCTTATAGTCAATTGAAACTTCCGGCCCGTGTTCGTCATTACGTTTGGACTGGAAACCCGACTTACTAGTACTATCCAATGTCCACACAAGGGGATGTTAAAATCACAGGACTAATCAATTGTTTGTGGGTTCAGTCTCATTTCCGCTCGCACTATAATTTAAGATACCTGTGAACCTTGCCTGATATACGATTTCGCGGAAAAATAGAACTTTATTAGAACTAGCAGACCGTGAGGCCACCGTCCAGTTAGCGGTCATCTACTGGATTGATACGAAAGGGCGTACCTCCCAAGTTATGCAATGAGATGAGCTAGAGAGACGAGTTGCGGACTGACAAACTTCAAGTTGGACAAATTCGCCCACTCACCAAAGTGCTTGGAGACTAAAATTAAAATCTTGTTTTTACATAACCTAGTGGGACATACCATTTTTGGTTAAGTATAGGCAGTCACACAACTTTGTTCCTGAACGCAGCTACCAGGTAACTGTAGACGGTCCAAAGCCACTCTGTTATACACTCAACTGCTGTGAAACCTGCCCCACCTACGTCTTTGTCCGTTTAAGATTTACGTCTCTTAGACTCCCCAACCTTACCGACGGACCAGCAGTCTATTGGCATGGATGTGGCCAAGGCAGTGGAAACGTACATCACAAAGTTGGTGTCTGCTCCTTCAGCTATGAAAGTCCTCCTTCTTGATACGCATACTGTAAGGTCGCCCAGCTCGCGTTGCCGTGTATTGACCTCTCTTGGTTCTGCCAGACGCCAATCGTCTCTCTTGCCTCGACGCAGTCGACTCTCTTGTCGCACCAGGTTTACCTCACGGATCGAATCGATAATAGGTTGCGCAACGCAATGCCTCACATGAAATGTGTCTGCTTTTTGCAACCTAGCGAGGGCAGCATCGAAGCAGTGTGTGCAGAACTGCGTGAGCCCAAGTATGGCGAATATTACCTGTGTCAGTGCGTGGATTCTTTCAGAAGGCCGATATCTGAGCTAACGTCCATTGATTTGACCAGATTTTAGTAATGTGTTGAGTAAATCCTCGATTGAACGCCTTGCCGAGGTAGACGAGTTTGAGGTGGTGCGAGAAGTGCAGGTAGTGCAGCTGACCGCTCTATGCAGCGAGTGGTGTTGACATCTCTCCAGGAATACTTTGCGGACTATGCGCCTCTTCTGTCTTGTTTGTTCTCTCTCAACCACTTGCCCACTGTCAGCAAGCCTTTATACGGATCATCACCCAACAGTTGGGATAGCACCGCTCTGGAACACAGTGTCCAAGGAATCGTGGCTGTTCTTCTTAGCTTGAAGAAAAAACCTGTCATCCGGTACGAGAAGATGAGTGGTATGGCCAGAAAATTAGCAAATGAAGTTCAGGCGAGTTATCTTTCCGTATGACCATCTTACCATATTCATACTAGTGCAAAGCATCGCATCCAAGCGGAGTCGGCCTTGTTCGATTTCAGGCTTACGCAGGTGGCACCGCTGTTACTCATCCTTGATCGGAGAAACGACCCTGTCACGCCTTTATTATCACAATGGACATATCAAGCCATGGTCCATGAGCTTCTCGGCATCCAGAATGGAAGAGTCAACCTCGGCATGGTTCCCGATATTCAACCCGAACTTTCTGCAAGTTCATTTCCGCAGGATATCCTTCCACTTGTATCTCACACGTTCGATAGGAAATCACTCTCACGACCTCCACTGATCCGTTCTTCCAAGCACATTATTTGGCGACATTTGGTGATCTTGGTACATCACTGAAAAATTATGTTCAATCTTATCAATCGCGTTCGCTCGCTCAATCACCTTCTGCTATTAACTCGATATCTGACATGAAACGGTTTGTCGAGGAATATCCCGAGTTCAGGAAGCTTGGCGGAAACGTCAGTAAACACGTCGCCCTGGTCGGAGAACTCAGTCGGTTGGTTGAAAGAGATCATCTGTTGGACGTTGGTGAGATAGAACAAGGCCTTGCGACGAGCTCAGGCTGTGATTTCAAGGTTCGTCCAATGTTCGAAAGTTCGCCTTTACACCCCCAATCGTACGTTTGAGCATAGACTGTCCAAGCTCTCGTCTCGAATAACACTGTGCCTGCATGGAATAAGCTCCGAGTTGTCATTCTATACGCGCTGCGTTATCAGAAGACACAGACGAACAACATTGCTACGCTCATCAATCTCCTCCTTTCCAATGGAGTGTCACGAGAGGAAGCAAGGGTGATTGTATTCTATCCTTCTCGTTCATAATTTAATTTTTTCATCAAGCTTGTCTATGTCCTTTTGAACATCTCTGGGTCCGATCAGCGACAAGACGATTTGTTTTCGACGGAGTCACTGTTAGCTAAGGGCAGGTCTGCGTTGAAGGGCCTAAAGGTAAGCCATATTCACGTTGTGACCGGCCTCTACTGACAAGTGATATAGGGTGTTGAAAATGTCTACACACAGCACACTCCACACCTTTCACAGACATTAGAAAACTTGTTCAGGGGACGCCTGAAAGAGACCAGCTATCCGTTCCATGATGGTGCGGGAACAAATCTTGGTCTGCAGCGGTACGCTGTGTGATCCCTTTGGATTTCTCATACTAACGATTATCCCTAAGGCCGCAGGATATTATCATCTTCATGATCGGCGGGACAACGTACGAAGAGGCCAGAACAGTTGCTTTACTGAACCAAGACTCTGCTTCAACGGGAACGCGGGTGCTGCTTGGCGGCACATGCGTCCACAACTCGTCCAGGTACTTCATACCAATTGCTGCTCTCATCACGGTTCGGTACTGACCTCCATCAGCTACTTGGAGATGGTTCGCGCTGCAGCAGAGATCTTTCCCAACTCTGTGTTCGAGCCACCACCAGAATCGTCATCAAACGCGCCATCACTAAACCTCAATTTGGGCGGCGTCAACGTCAGTCTTGGTGGGCCGGGTGGTTCAGGGGTATACAGAACGAGCTCGGACAACGTCGGAGTTCAAGCTGAAGGCATCAGAGACGGTGTACGCAATCTAATCGGCAAGGTAAAGCAGGGCGTGGACAAGATAGGATTGTGATGGAAGCATACTTGGCTTGATCGCATCTATCCACATTGCACTACTACTGGCCACTACCGTACGAGAGCAGTGATATTTCTCTACACCTTTGACCGACCACTTGGTAAATCCTAGCGAGATTCGGACCTGCTTTCCATAGTGTGATTCGCTCCAGAGAGGACACGTCGTCTATTTGGTCACGTGATGTAGAACGGTACTCGGAGCCTGTTTTCATTTCTCAAAGCAACAATTCTCATTCTACACACTACTTTCGATTTTCACGGTCGCTCTCCTTGACCACGGACTGGTGCAATGGCGAAGGGCTTTCTAGCAGGCCTCAAAGGTATCGATGCTTTTGGGAAGGTAAATCGTTATTTACGCCTTATGACACATCGACATCCCATATCTTACCATATATCTACTGCTAGACCACAGAAGACGTGAAAGTGAAGACGCGTACTGGCGCTTTCTGTATGTCCAACTTCGTTTCCTCGGGCTACTCAAACTTACATCCTCTGGGTCTCTAGTGACACTCATTTCAGCATGTATTATACTGGCTTTCACGACCATGGAATTCTTTGATTACAGAAGGGTTGGAGTCGACACGTCAATTGTCGTCGATCGAAGTCGTGGACAGAAATTGAGCGTGAAACTGAACGTGACATTCCCGCATGTCCCTTGCTACTGTAAGTGATGCGTCCCCGGTCCACCTTTTCTTCAACTGCTAAGCCAAATACCATTTTCAATTTGTGAATGTTTCTTTCTTGGGCTTCGAACTCGATGCTCTCAGTGCTTAGCCTCGACGTTATGGATATTTCTGGAGAACAGCAACGCGACGTTTCCCACAACATTATTAAGAAACGACTTACAAACGCTGGTGTCGACGTCCCCGGACAGCGCGGCGGGGATCTGCGAAACGAGATCGACAAGTTGGCGGAGAAGCGCGGATCCGGATACTGTGGTTCATGTTACGGTGGTGTGGAACCCGAGAGTGGATGCTGCAACAGTTGTGAGGAGGTTAGGCAGGCATACACGAACAAGGGTTGGAGCTTTGGCAACCCTGATGAAGTCGAACAGGCAAGTTTAATATCTATTGAGTGAGCTTTTGCGTATTAACAGTTCGCCATGCGCCAGTGCGTCCAAGAAGGGTGGTCGGACACACTCAAGGACCAGGCGGCGGAGGGTTGCAACCTTTCTGGACGCATTCGAGTGAACAAAGTTATTGGCAACATCCACATATCCCCAGGCAGATCATACCAAACTAATAGTCGGCATTTCTACGACCTTGTGCCCTACCTGAAGGATGACAAGAACGTCCATGACTTCTCTCACATTGTCCATGAATTCTACTTTATGGCCGATGATGAGTATAACCCGACCAAGTCCAGGATAGGAAAGGAGATGAGAAAACGTATGGGTATTGAAGAGAATCCCCTGGACGCCTATGAAGCCAAAGTTCGTCAGTTGGCAACGTATTCGCGCATTCTTACTAAGTTAATCCATATCTAGACCACCAATGCTCAATACATGTTCCAGTACTTCCTCAAGGTCGTCTCAACACAATTCAGGACGCTGGATGGAAAATCCGTGCGTAAAATTCGCAATGGAGCGCGATGTGGACTCACCTGGCACGCAGATCAATACGCACCAATATAGCGTAACTCACTTTGAGCGAGACTTGATGAAAGGTACGGGTGAAGAGGACAAACAAGGTGTTTACACGCATCACGGGGTTGTGGGAGCACCAGGTACGTGACTGGAAGTAATGGTCAAGAGGCCACTGGATACTGAGTACTGAGCCCTGCCATAGGCGCGTTCTTCAACTTTGAAATATCACCCATTCTTGTCGTCCACTCTGAAACAAGGCAATCGTTTGCACATTTCCTTACATCGTGAGTGATGCTGTTTCTTCTCTCATAATGTTTCTCACTCAACTCGTTTCCAGGACGTGTGCGATTGTCGGAGGGGTGCTGACTGTTGCTGCGCTGTTGGACAGCATATTATTCGCAACTGGACGTAAGTTTAAGAAGGGCGGTGGTGCCAATGGGAGCACAAAGGTGCTGTAGATGTTGTACTCGATATGTCACTGTCTGTCTGCGTATGATTGGCCATCTATTTTGCTTGTCACCCACTAACAGTGGATTGAGCGTTCCTCGACCAATTCGCTTTTGAACATCGGATCCTATAGCCCATTTGAGGCTTGAGCGGGGCACGACCTCGCCCTCGGCAACGTTTTGGAGAAAGTGAATCTACACCAGCAGTCCACAATCGGTGATCTGGTGTGGATGGGTCGTAATAATCCGGGAATTGCCGAAATGGTTTTGACCAGTAGAGACGATGAGCAAGACTCCCCCAACACTCTTGTCCGACGCGCTCACCTCCTTCAACAAAGCCGCGACTCTCGCTGTACGCCTACTTCTCCACCTCTTCACCAGCCACTGAATACACTCGCGATCTCTTCTAGTTCACCGCGGCACAAGACCAGGCCCGCAAGGATCTCACACAGGCAACTACGGATGCCCGCGAAGCTCGTAGAGAACGCGACGAGGCCGTCAACGCTCTGCATGCCTCCAGGCTCGAAGAGCAAGCTTGGAGGCAAGAGGCTGGTGCATGGAAATCCGCAGTGCGCGAATTCTCTTGTGTTCCACGCGTTCTCCCATCTCACCTTCATACGCAAGGCAGACCAAGCTGAACTGACCGTATGATTCCCTCTTTCGTCTCTGACGCGTCTCTGATCACCTATCTTCGCCAGATTAATCACCATCTCGAAACCATCGCCCAACTACGCCAAGAAGCCTCTCAGTGGAAAAACCAGTGTCTTCGCCTCGAGGAGACCTCGAGACAGGAAGCCATCAGCTGGAAGGACCAGTTTCTTCGTGTAGAACAAGAGCGGTCAAAACTTTCTCAGCGGGTAGAAGAGCTCGTAGCGGAGCAACTGAACTCCGTATGTTTCCTCGATCCGAGCCGTATGCCAGATTCCCTGAGTCCTTTTTCAGAGTGGACATGCCCAAGTAGCGACCGCACCATATACTCCCATGGCGAGGTATACCGCCATAGGCGACTTATCCGCATCCGCCCGATTACAGCGTGCCTCCGCACTTGATTACTCGAGCCCACAAGAACACCCTCCATCCAAATCCACATCCTCCGTGTCCAAGACAACCTCAAACACGAATCGAACCCGTCTAGGACCCATCTTGCAACTCCCAACACCATTATCGGAGAACCAACGCAGTGCACGCCAACGAGATACACAAGAAACTGCCCCCCCTACCTTCCAGCCAGGATTGTCATCCAACAGCACGCGCCAGATACTCATTCGTCGCGTCCAGGCTGTCGTAGAGGTCCCTGTGAAAGAAGAAAGCGTCGATCGAGAGATTGTGGGATCGGACACACGCGTTTCAACTTCTACCTCTAACATCGCCTCAACCTCAACTTCAGTATCTTCAGCGCCAAAGACTTCAAAGGCACTTCCCCGAACTACAGAACCTGGCAAGCCAAATCCGCGTATTCAACGGAAAGCGTCCGCGAAGCGAACCTACGTTGAGATCGACGATGAGGAGTCGGAACGAGATGACGCCAGCAAAGACCCCAAGCAAAGTGATGCAGAAGAATACGAACCTGTTTCGGATGGCGACGATGAATTACTGATGGGTATTGAGGTCAGCAAAACCTCGAGCGTTGATGTTCTGTTTCAAGCTGACAGCGCACCCACAGACAAACCGCAAAGAAGTTTATGGCATGAAACGTGTTCCAAAGCCAATCCCGTTTCCGAACACAGCTCGCCCTCTTGTTGTGGCCAAGAAACGAAACGCACCTCCACCCACCAAAAGGAGTCGGCCACTCACTACTTCTAAACCATGAATGGCCCCATCCCCCCTTGGACATGGTACTTCTACCTGCGTTTCTAGTTCACCTGATTTATTCTCCTACTTATGACCGATCTGCCCATGCTTCGGAAACACATTTTCTAACATCTTCGCACCATGGCACGTGTACCCACAATGTAATCTTTCATCCTCGCAATCAAGGTCTTTACAAGATATTGCCCAAGCGCAAAGTACAAGATGGTCTTTTTGATACAATACACCAATCACTTCAGTTACGCTCCCGGATGGAAGCATTTTCGCCAACAAATTCATCGAACCATTTGAATACTTCATAATGCCACTTCAAGCTGTTTCCGGCATTCAACACCCAGTGGTTTTCATCGGGGAAGATCACCAATCGGCTTTGTATCCCGAGTCTATTTCGAAGGCGCGGCGGTGTCAGCGCAAGCACACCAAAAGGTTGAGTCTGAGAGGATACGTACTGTTGCAGAGCGTGCCATACCGCGATGCCGTCGGTCTCGGGCAAGCGGTAATCTTTCCCCCCATGGATGATCAGCTCAGGTGTCGACCATTTGCTCACGGTGTACGCGGGGCTGTACCTGCAATCCGTAGTCGGAGTTGAGTTGATTCCCGGTGGTCCGAGACGAGAACATACTTGCGAGACAGTTCAAAGGATCTCTCTTCCCAGGGACGTCCTCCCCACTCGTGGTTGAACTAGCCAGATATAAAAAGGGTCTGATAGATTAAGCGGAGATGTGTACGTACGAAGAAGAGCTCGTCGGTCGCATAGCCATTGTACGTGGTGTCGAAGACCTAGCACATAGTCTGAAAACCACCGAATGGAGATAGATAACAAGACTTACACCATCATGGCACATCAAAGCCTTGAAGCCAAAGCCGAATTCAGGGTTTCCCTGGATCCAACTAGGGAAAGTCGGTCGTCAGCGCACTTTTGGTGAAGATTTAAGTGGACCCTACTTGATAGCGTAACCTCCGTAGCTCGCGCCGGCAGCGACTGCGCGCTCCGGGTCGATCTAGTCGATGCTGTGAGAAGTGCATCTGGGATTGGGGTTCCGATGCGGGTTACCTGAGGGTAGTTCTCCAAGACGTATCTCCAGCCATTCACAAGATCCACAAAGGGCTTTCCTCCCCAGTCTTCCTTGATTCCCTCGGTCAGCTCTAAGACGTTTTTTCAGAAGACTGAGGTGTCATATGAAGCAAGATTCGCGTACCCTGACCGAAGGAGGTAGAACCGGTGGGGTTGATTGCCACAACGACGTAACCCTGGTTTGCAAAGACTGGCAGGTATTGGATTCCAAGGAAATAGCAGCCAGTAGACGATCACTAACCGTTAGGATTCCAACGAGTGGACCAGGAATCAGCCCAGCAACTTTCGGGGCCTGAATGCACGTGCGTCAACCGTCTCGCGTCATTTTATAATATAACGGGACTTACCGCCGTGGATGAGCATGATGACAGGCCATTTCTTCACGTCCGTGGACTCATAACCGGGAGGTGTGAGGATCCATCCGTGGATGTTGTGCTCCGCGCCTCTGAACCAGAACTCCTTGCCAGGGTGAAGGTGTTTGCCCTGGAGATGAGCAGCAGAGAACTTAGTGATCTGGGCAAGCTCGGCTCTAACAGGGCTCGATGCATTCCGTTTGATGTCCGCTTCGACGAGCTGGATGTTGCTAAGAACATACGCGTCGTTCGGGGACGTGAGCGAGGACAGTGCAAAGAGGAGACGACCGTTCGGAAGTACTTGCAAGCCCGAGGCAACGTGGGTGTCGGTCAGAGCAACGGGAATATCGTACGGCGAGGTGAGTTTAGGATGCGCGGTGGATTCACTGGGAGTTGGAGGGATTGGAAGGGTGAAGATTTTGGCTCTGGCAATGTCTTCGGCGGTAAGGTAGATGAATTCGCCGCTTTCCGAGAACTAAATGGAAGTCATGTTAGTTATGTTTGCCAGTAAACGGAGTGTTAAGACATGCCGCCAAAGCACTCGGGGAGCGGTCCCAGTCTTGGGTGATAGTGAAACTAACACCTTTTGCAAGGTCGTGAATGACAGCCTTGGCTCTGGATCGCGCGTCAGACTGGTTGGTAGGACGGAACACGTCGACAAAATGACCTACCTGTCTGATTCGTGGCCGTCTTCATCAAGCTGAAGCCAAGCCACCTTGTCGCCCTGACGATTGAAAGCTGGGGCATGAGTTGCACCATGCACGCCAGTGGTAAGCTCTACGAGGTTAGAGCCGTCAAAGCCAACGAGGTATATCTACGACCAAGTCAACAAAGTGACAGGAAACATTGAAACGACCGCACGTTCTGTTTTGTGTGAGTTGCCTTCGGTAGCGCAGGGTCCTTGGCGGTGAAGATGATCTGACTGTCTGAGATATCGAAATCATCTGTTCCACCAAAAGGTTCGACGGGAGTACTCTGTGATGGCAGATCCGTGGGTGACGGTGACTCTCCATTGTAGACAGGCTACATACCAAATCAGTGCCCTGGAGAGCATTGGTGAAGTCCCTCCCAAGGACGAATTTTCCTTGGTCTTCGTACAACCGCACGGTGAAGAGAGACTTGTGCTTGGGACCAACCCAAGTGTCCCATTGGCGCTCGAAGGTCTCATCGTAGACCAAAGCGGTATTGCCGCGGTTATTGTATTTTTCGTCGTTGGCCTTGACAGCATTGAGATCACCATCCGAATAGACGTACGCGGAGAAGACAAGGACGCCGGTAGACTGCGCATAACGGAAGTCTGCGGCGGTGGTAACGGGGAAGGACCCTACGGGGATGGGGTCACCGACGCTGATCGCCTTTCCAGTGAATACGACTGGAATGGCGAAGAGTTCTTGCTTCTTCTCCTTGTCTGGGCCTGTCTCGACGACATGGGCGATAGTACGCGCGTCAAGCCAAAACGCATCGCCTCCGTTGGGAAGCGAGAGATTGAACGGGTCTGATCCGGCCACGATAGGTGTTACGGCAAGCGACTTGTGTGTCCTGTGCGGAGTGGGACGGGTCTGAGTCAGGAGGAGAACTGGATCTGTTACGACTCACTTGCGATCATCGAAAGAGTACGTGCTGACGGGGATGAGGGCCAAGTCACCAGCCGGGTTAGAGAGGGGGGCACCCGGCCTGGGTAGGATCAGCATGTCCTGCGGGGAGAGAACTTCAGGTGACGCTTTAAGGGCGAACTCTGCGGACATCGTTGGCGATGGGGGACTTGTAACTAGACGGAAAGGCCCAGAAGATAAAGGGCAATCTCAGGCACCCACACATCGATATCGATGGCCATCAGGGAAGTATCACACACCACGAACGCGAATAGAGCGAGATACTGTGACATCGAGGTTCATTTCGGACGACGAATTGAGAACCAACAAGTTCCGGAGACCGATACACCGTCTACTCCTCGTCCATCTCCTCGTCCTCGTCTCCCGCATCTTGCCCCTCTGGAGACACAACCTCACCCTCCACCTGCGTGACCACCCCTGTGTTAGAGTCCCACCGTGCTTTCAGTCCCACTCTAAACACAACCATTTTCTCTCCAATGAGCTTCAGCAGTTGTGTCTGCTCGCTCGTCAGTGCTTTGCCCTTGTCGCATATCTTATGCGATGTTTCCAGCGTAGGAACGCCCCTGTTCAGTGTTGTAGACAGCCCTAGTTTACGCAGCTGAGGCTCCTCGTTGTGTGGGAACGGTTCCGGGGGGTCCGAGTGTACTCGCATCACAGGACCCACAGGGAGTACCACTGTCCGGCTGGCAATGTTACCTGTCCGCGCAAAGTCGGCTTGTTGGAAGTCCTCGAACCACTCGATCACTTCCTGTGGCTCTGTGTCGGTAAATAACAAACCAACCTGGCCTTTTATTTTCTGACGTATGACGACGGACATGAGTTACATTGAGGAACTGGATCGAGATAACATACCTCGGCAAGTTTATTCAGTCCTGGCCGGTGCTCTTCTTCCGGTGTATTTCCAAGTGCCTTTGCCATCACCGCAGCCCTGCCAAAAAATATCCGTGCTGAACTTGGTTGCTGTCAGACCAAACACATTTTCGCGAGGTGTCGTCTACTCACTCTCTCCAGAGATTGCGGACGGTTTTGAGATGTGTGTTGCGCATCGCACCTACCTCGAATAGCCAGCAGTACTTCCATTTTTCTGCGCTTTGTTGAATCTGTCGAGGTCTCTCACTGGGACAATGAGATCGATCGAAACGTTGTGCGTACCTCGTTCAGGAGCGCATTTTTGTGTTCCCTGGTCTTCTTTGAGACCTTTGTGAGTGATACTAGTCAAGAACAAAAACGTCGTGTCATTTCCGCCAGCGAATTAATCGTACAGTCTCTCGATCTCACCGACTTTTGAGCGTTTTGACTTGGGCATGTGGATTTCAGGAGAGCGTGGGTTTTCAAGTCCGCCAAAACGATCCCCAGGCAGGACTCTTGCGATGTCGGCAATTCCACAAGCAGAGCTCAGGGCCCTCGAGGACGTCCTTCTCAACGCCTCAAAAAAAGTCGCCCTTCACGACAGATTCCGGGCCCTCTTTGCCCTCAAATCCCTCAAAAACGACGATGCAGTCGCGATCATATCGAAAGGTGTCGTCCGTTTTCTTCACAGCACCTCATCATGACCCGACCTTGCCATCAACAGCCTTTGATGATCCTTCCGCGCTTCTCAAACATGAGCTGGCTTATTGTCTTGGGCAAATGAAAAAGAAATCCGCATTGCCCGTTCTCGAGTCAGTTTTGCGAAGAGAAGATGAAGATCCTATGGTCCGACACGAGGTATGCCATACTGCAGAGCTATCTCTTCGCCAAAGTCCTCTCTGACAATCGTGCGGGACAGGCAGCGGAAGCTATGGGAGCGATTTCTTCCACGACGTCAGTCCCGATTCTGCGTGAATACCTTGCTGATCCCAATCAGAGCGTACGCGAAACGTGTGAGATCGCCCTCGCGAAGATCGACTGGGACAATTCAGAAGAAGGGAGGAAACATTTTGTAGCCACACAGTCTCCTGATACCATACCGTGCGCCCGTCCCTTCCCATGTCTCCCTTTCTGACGTACTGATCCGGCCACGATAGTACATATACCTCGATTGATCCCGCTCCCCCGTCTTCCAACCTCCTGTCGGGGCAACCAAAACCCGACGATGTAACGGAAGACTCTATATCATCACACAAAGAAAAACTTCTCAATACAGAACTGCCACTCTTCGAGAGATACCGTGCGATGTTCGCCCTGCGCAATATCGGCACGCCACCAGCGGTGGATGCACTCGCATGTGGTTTCTCTGATGGCAGCGCCCTTTTCAAGTAAGTGGACCAACTGCACTCGGTGTCATCTTGGTGTTGAGATGGTTGCAGGCATGAGATTGCGTTTGTCTTTGGCCAGCTGTTATCAGCCCATTCCGTACCATCTCTGATCAAGGTCCTCCGAGACGTGAACGAATGCGATATGGTGCGACATGAGGCAGCAGAAGCTCTCGGTGGCATTGCAACCCCTGAAGTACTTCCGCACCTAAAGGAATGGATGACGCGGGAGGATTCACCGACCGTCGTCCGTGAGAGTTGCCAAGTTGCTGTCGATATGTGGGAGGTAAGTGATTTGCGCCAACATGCAACGCTGTTTTAACCGCTCACTCTCAGTATGAAAATTCTGGCGAGTTCCAATATGCAAATACGCTCGAGACTGTGCGCACCGCTGAGCCCGTGGCTGCATGAGACGAATAACGAAGAAGTTTAATAACCTGTATGCTGTGCACTTGTGTCTCTTATAGATTCAGAAGTGAATATAGAGTGTTCGAAAACAAATTTCGAGGTGCAGTTGAACGACTATATTATCAAAGGCTGTATGCGATAAACGTAAAAAAAGTTCAACGACATATGATGACGAACGATGAATCATAATAGCGACAGGAATGCACCGTAGGCTTTCTACTCAGTATCAAACACCAAGGCCCTGACCTCGATGGATTGCCTCTGAGGGGCATGCAAGGAACCAGTGCTGTCATGGAAAGCCGAGTGGGGCGTCAAACGTGCCTTGTTGGGGTCGGAGTCGAAGCACATGATAAGAGTAACTTCGTCTGGGGTCTGGTCAGACAAGTAATACCATTTATGTCCGGGGTTGTACTTGACGCTGAAGGTGGAGCCCTTGCGATGAGCATAGATGTGACGGGTTGAGATGAGGTCTTCACCGGGATCGACGAAGCGGTAGTCGGCTACGGCGAGAGGGTTATGGGCCACGGGGTTAGCAAATGGGTCTAAAAGGTATGAGTGGATGTTTCGTAAGATGTTCATCTGCAACGTACCTCCAGACATTGATGATGCAGTATCGACCTTTGAGTAGCCGCTCGGCCTCATGCCCGAGGTGGTATTCTACGCGCTGAGCCGCGGCGGCAAACGTCTGGTCGACGTGGACACGTTGCTACGGAGGGAGAAATAAGGTATGAGAATGCTTGCGGGGAACTATCGGGATACCACTGACTACCGGACCACGGAGCGGAGCCTTGGAAGGCCCACTCTGGTCAACGGGACTCCGCCTGATGGTGTGATCGAAGATGAAGACTCTCTTGGCGCCTGCGTACTTTTTCAGGATGTCTTCGACCTCGGCATAGTAGGCTGTCTTGATCTTGTCCTCATCTACAAAGTCTTTCTCGGCGCTGGGATAGTGGACGAACCGGAACCCGCTGACGTCGAAACCTAGTGCATCGCCCTTTCCTCTAGCGTCATGGACGACCACAGGGCGAGTGTCCTCGCCAATGTTGGACCTTGGGGCACCTATGGGAGGCTCGTCGACATAGTCGTAAGGAAGCTGAATGTCAAGAGGAGCATAATAGTTGAGGGTCGTTTGGACGTCGCGGGGAGCGAGCACTTGGACGGTCATTGTGAAGTGTGATGCGGATCCCCTGCGTTTTTATAGGAGACTGCTTGGTAAGAGGAGCAGCGCACAGGACCGAGCTTGGGTGGCGTGCTGGCTGACAAGAACAGCGAGCTGACGAAGTCTATCAGTCAGCCGGGACATCAATATCGAGCTTGAGCTGGATGACGGCCTCATGGACGAGAGGGAGGAAGAGGAAGAGGCATCGGCTGTCAAGTGAGACGTGATGAGCTTACCTACGTAAATTACAGCAAGTGCCCTCGTTCAGCGTTGACAAGATGACCGACTGTGCCATTCTCGCCGTCGCGTCAACGACGCAGACAGTCCGTGCGCTCCTTCAAAGCATGTCGTTTCCCCTTCGCTCTGGGTCCAACTGACAAGCCATCCCAGGACTCGTGAAAGATGTCGTCCTTGATGAACAAGCCTCTGCTGTGTCGTGGACGATCGTGAACAAGTACTACACAGCCGAGGTCAGGTTCCTCATTCACCCGCTCTCTTCTTGGACCTCAATCCAAGACGAACTCTCGGCCCCTGCTCTCCTGTTCGTCTGGAACAGAGGCGAGGTACGCCTCGGTATCCGTGTTCTTCTCCAGGCACTCACTCATCTACCCCCTATAGCCTTACCGCGACCAAATACGCAAACTTTCTCAACACACATCTCAACACGAGTTCGAGGTTGCCCTTGCCATCAGACTCCCCTCCACCGGTTCGACTTCGCCGGCAGAGATCGAGGATGACCAAGACATAGATGTCTACTTGTCCTCCAAGGGCTTCGAGTTTGTCGATGTCCCGGACATCGAGGCTTCTTCGCCCGACCGTACGGGTAAGCTTGTAACATCTGCCCCACGTTACGGTATTCATCTTTCCTTCCTTAGGCATCCCTGGTATACCTCGGATTATCGACGCATTGAGCACCGTCATGTGGCCATCAATGGTTCGGCAGACCACCAAACGGGTTACAACAACTGGCTTCATCGGCGCGGTGCAAAGGAATCCTGGTATTGCCTCAGACGACTACCACAATCTCGTACGACTCGTCGGTGAAAAAATATCCGGAAACGACGGTGATCATATGCAGCGAGAACTTGAAGAACTCGAACGTTGGCTCGATGAAGACACGTTATCTGGCGGTGCAGATGCGCGATCTGCTGACAGTGAGGACGAAGCCGTCCCCTGGAGCACCGTCGTCACTCCAGGAACCTTATCTCCTTCCTCGAGCGGTTTTCTTGAAAATTCGCGCCCTACCACTCCCAAAGCGGGGTTTGACGATGATTTCGCTTCCTTCGTCTCTGCTTCGTCTGCAGGTTTCGCTGGCGTCCCTCAAGCCTCTTCGGAGAGTTTATCGTCCCCACCTCTCGCATCCACGAGTTTCAGCTCTACCTTCAGTTTTAACTCCGCCTCGTCTGGCCGCTCGACTCCCATTTTTGATGACTACGCAAGTTTCGACAAGACCCACTTAGCACCCAGCGAATCTTACAAGTCCCTCGGCTCTGTATCAGACCTTGGCGACATAGACAAGGAATCGGTCAATCTAGAACGGTTATCCACCAGTAGCGATGAGGAAGGCGAAGATATGCCATCACAACTCGAAATAACGGAAACCTCACGCAGGATTTTCGGTATTATGCCTCACTCGCTCTCTGCCGCGCAGGAAGGAGGTGACGGGAGTCTCCAGGCACTGACCGCTCTTGGCGGAGCGCCATCGCAGAGTTATCCGGGCGAGCAACTCGATGTCGAGATGATGGACGCCAATCTCGAGCGCTTTGATTTACAAAGTGTGTTAGGTGCGCTCCAAGGACTAAAAGAAGAGATTGCTGAGATGCCCGATAAGGAGAGGAGGAAGGCTGCGGCAAGAGTAGCCCTGGGTCTTGCATATGGGCTCGATAGCAACCCACATTCCGAAGCGAGCGAGGAACTTGTCTAATACAGATAGCCCATAAAACACGAATGCTTACTTCCGTCTCTCGGACTGCTGTCCCTAAACATCTGCTTGGTGTAATTATGATGCAGCACATTCATTTGAGCAGCTAATGGGTGTAATCTAAAATACATCCTGGTCGTCTGAATGCTTCTTTCTCCTGTGCGGGCAACAAAATGACGCGAACAAACGTACAAGAAAATCATGCCACCTCCTCATTCACATTTTTGGCGTTACCAGTCTCATCCCTAACGCCTCCCTCTGCAAAGCTCATGATTCCCACCAAGTCCAGCTTCGAAACCACATCCTCGGCTTCTCCAACGTCCATTTCCGCGAGCACCTTGTTCACTGCCTCTAATGTCCCAACCCTTAGCGCATCCTTGAGTGCGTCACTGAACCCCTCGAAAACTGTCCATCGCATCAACAGCGCCTTGCGCACTTCCTCGACGTCCAGTTCCTCCGTTCCGGGACCCTCGAGAACGAGATCGTCGGGCGGCGGACCGTCAGGTACGTTGAAGCTAATGGTGGAGTTGGGATTCTCAGGTACGAGCTGGATCTGCTCTTTTTGTGAGGTGGAGGAGGAGGCCTCAGTAGCAGTGGCTGCCACGCGAGTGACAAGATGTGCATAAGTATCTTCTACATCTTTGACGAAAATGGGTATGGCACGTTTATCGCCTGCAATCATCCTACAGTCGCGATAAAGATGACGAGTCCTGATGCGGTCACGATGAAGAGGCGACGACTCACTTCTGGAAGAATACCCTCACTCCATCACGACCCAATTTGTCACAATATTGCAGAAGCAAGCTTTGGTGCACGCATTGCTTCGCATATTTCTCATCTCCATCCGCCTCTGCCTGGAAGGCAGTGATAAGGAGAGCGTCAGATGCACCTGGAACGACGACGTCGCGATTGCTCTGTATGAAGGCAAAGGATTGGGCATAGTCCCAGAGCGGCAAACGGGAGAAACGAGCGAGGGACGGGGTGAGCTCTGGTAAATCTTCCTGGTGTTCGTCCTCGTTGGAGGCATTTGCAAACGGAGGAGGGATTGTGGCAGCATGAGAGGAAGAGGCGACAGGATTGAGTACTTCGTAGGCTGTCGTTTTAGTTGTACTCGTCGTGGTATTTGGAGTCGTATCCGAGATCGCATTCTTGATCGGGGGCGGGGCAGGTTTGGGAGGGACGTACTGGACAGGGTCGTGCAAGGGTCAGTATTATAGACAAGAGGGGACACAGGATGGAGATACCTTGCTTTCCCAACCCTCGTGGATGTCATCGCTGGTGATGTGTTTCTTCTGCTCCTTGAGTTCTTCTTCGAGGTCAGCCTTGAGCTTGTGCGTATGCTCTGTGAGCTGGGCGATGTGCTTCTCCATGCCGTCGAGGACAGCTTTCTCTTGCTCGTCCTGGGGAAGAACCTTGATGCTGTCGTAGATCTGGAGAAGAAGGGAGAGGATCATGGCATCGTATGTGGGCTGGTTCTTTGCGTTGGTGGGTGGTGCTGCAGGGGATGGGTTTGACTGGAGTCGATCGACGAGATATTGGAAGAAGGGGAGACCGGTCTGAGACTGCCCAACGTCAGCGTCTTCTGCGAGGTCGCCCTGAGCGCCGGCGATGCGCTGTCTGATCCTGACGAGGCGGGGATGGAGGATGTTGTTGCACGCGATCTCGGCGCTCAGCGCCTCGATCTTGTGCTTGCGGGCCTCGCGCTTCTCATGAATGTCGCGCTGTTTCCATCGGATAAGAGAGCGTTTGTCGACGTTGGGGTGGCCCTCGATGTCGGAGTCGTCTGAGAGCTCGAGCTGGTCCCACTTGGAGTAGTTGAGAGGCATCGT
Source organism: Boletus bicolor (assembly GCA_003316205.1). NCBI lineage: Eukaryota > Fungi > Basidiomycota > Agaricomycetes > Boletales > Boletaceae > Boletus > Boletus bicolor. Next base: position 32,432 of record QFEM01000816.1, read on the forward strand.
GGATGTCGTGGACGATGGTTGTCGACGTCAAGATGACTACGGAAAGTTCTCGAATTCAAGATGACGGGTCTGACGCTGATCGCTAATCGCGAGCGCTGCCAACGTCGCTGAAGACGTGCAGCTCGCTAAACCCGACGGGTCCGTGCGAGTGGCTGAAACCATTCGCGAGGGGTCGCTCGCATCTTTGCTCTCGACACCCACCACTCCAAGTCAGTGCAATGGACACCGACGTCGAGCAACCTCAGTCAGTCTCACCATCCTCCGCGTTCACGTTGGACATGGCCTCTTCCTTGCGTGCCGCTGCTCTCTTGTCCAGAAAGCGCCGGAGGGTTGATTCTGACGCACCCTCTCTGCCTCCTCGCCTTGCTCCAGAGCCCACCCTGCAACTCGACTATGGTTACGATGATCCAGCCGCCATCCAGCCCGGGTACAAGGTGTCCCCGGTTTTACAATTCACAGCCCCAGAGCCGTCAGACCACATAGAAGACATTGAGGACGGTCAAATTCGTGAAGAGGGCGAAATCAGCGACACCGAAACTTCACCTCCACCACGACGATCACCCACTCCGCCCCCGAGGTTGAGACAACGGCCGTTCACTTCCCAACTCCAAGAACCTGCAAGAGTTGAAATCCCCTTACCCCCACGCCCACCATCTCGTATTGAAGCCCCAATAGCTTCCCCATTGGAACCATCCGATGTTCAGGCATGGCAACTTCCCAGTCCTGAACCTTTCATGCTCGAGACATCTACCTACCGACTTGATCCTAATCATGTCAGGCCAGGACTCACTAGTTCGTCATCAATCCTACATCAGTCACCCTCACTGCTAACTTTTCTTCTAGTGACCCAAGATCAATACAACACCGCTAAAGACATCGTTCTTGACCTCCTTGGATGGGGTGTTCCTCCTGAATATCTCTTGGAGTGTGGTTTGAGCCGACATGTCATCTTCTACGTTTTTTCGGAACTCAATCTTCGGCTTCCAAGCAATTTGGATACAAGTGGGCTAATTCCGTACCCAACACCTGAGATGCTCGCACTTATACCAGTTTCTCCATCCTTGTCTACGCGCTCGCTGCATTCTTTGTCTTCTGCAATGCCGCCTCCGTCTATCATCCCAGCCCGAGTCACTCTTGCCGAGCGCATGAGTATGGAACACATCGACACTCGGATGTCCTCACCCGACCCCTCCCCGTACATAAAGGCTGAGCCGAGTTCGCCATCATCCGTCGAGCTCTCCAATTCTCATTCGTTGCTCATGATAGAGCAACAACGACGCCAGGAACTACTTGCCCGCAAAGCTGTCATCGCCTCTCGAAAGGCTCGACAAAGCGAACCCCCTGGCTTTGTCGCACCGTCCAAAGACCAGGACATTGATATGAGTGCAGTTCCTGCTCAATCAGTTGACGATTTTTTAAAGTCGATCGAGCCTGCTCCGCATCTGGATACCGGCGATACCGACAACCATAACCGAGGATCTTCTGTTGGCACAACTTCCCTTTCGAGTTCGGAGCGCATGGATATTGATGACCTGATTCCTGGTCCTATTGGCGCCTCCAGAGATACATCTACTTCCTCGGCAGGTCCTTCAAGTCAGTCCAAGTCTTCCTCAAGCACGGCCATTTATACCGAACTTCACTCTCCTATGGCGTTGCCTACCGGATCAGCGGACGACGCAGGTTCCACCAGCAATGGCACGGAACGAGGTTCAGCGACGTCTGTGGACATGATTGGCCCGGGCCCACTCACGCCCACCCTTCAGGGCAACCTGAGTTATACAAGCTTGGATGGCGACAACGGCTATCCACAACGCCGAGGCTTGAGGCGTCCTGTGGCAGCTGACTTTGTAGATCTTGACAGTGGTCCAGGGCCCTCGCGTGGTCACGGAAGCTCATCTTCCAACGGTTATTCCAATGGAGGTCCGTATTCCAACTCTCTCTCCAGACGCAAAGCCGGTAGTTTCGCTGGCATTAGCAGTATGCGTCGTTGCGTAATCGAACTGAGCGATAGTGAGGACGATGGTGACAATCAAGTAAGGGGGGATCATATAGGGAACAGTGATATTCGGGAGTTTTCCCCGGCAGTCACCACAGTATTTGCCACACGCGTTCCGCCACGGCTCACCGCAACTCCGACAATGCCTTCGTCTCTGGGGTCTTTGGGCATTATCAATGGCAATACCGGGCAGCCGCTACCCACAGCACCCGCCACGAATGCTCTCGCAGAAAAGGAGGAAGAGATCAAGAGAATGCGACAGCTCATTGCTCAAAGAGAAGAGTTGAGGTCGAAGAAGCTTGCAGCTGTAAGTCCTTCCAACTCCTTGTCCAAGAGGTGCTTAGTGTGACTCGTAGATGTCTGGAAAGTTAACACCAGTAATACCACCCACTGCCGAGGTACAGGCCTCGGAAGAAGGGATGATGGTACAACAGGAAGAAACACTCGTCAGTTTACTGGGTCGCCAAAATCCATCCACCCCACCCCCCTCACGAGATTGGGATAACAACCACCCTTCCATCCCGGAATTGACAAGACATGGTTCGTGTTGTTTACCATCTCACCCACCCTCACTGGTCCGGACGTGCGCATTCCGCATTCGCTTATCACGGCGATCTTACACTGGTTTTGATCATACATTGACCCTTATTGGATTCAGGTATTTCGGGAGCAGTGGGCGATGGGAACCCAGATCTTCTGGCCTCCGACCACTCAGGGACGGTTAGCATACTTGGCCCCACTGGTAATCGAAATGACATATCAGCCCAAGAGACATCCACCATTGGTTCTCTCTCTCGGTTCTCCGCCAGTCCGACAGCCGGCTGATATACTTCTTTTGCTCTTTCCCCCCCNNNNCCCCTCCCCTACTATGGTTGCTATTCTCTTCTTTTTAAATCTACCATGATTATATTCACTTTTACTGTCGTTCCTACCTACTGTCCATACTTTCATTTCTCGTTCCTTTTCCCTCTTGATTGCATTGTGTGGGGCTCTCACCGGTCTGGTTTTCATTTTTCATTACCGCCGGTGGGTATTTGACTGGGGGGTTGCAGGACGCGAACTTTCCGTGCAAGACGGAGATTCTGATGATGACCAAGGTATGTTTCGGCGTTGCTACCCATCCTTGTTTTCCGCTTTTCCTCGGGTTGATGCTCATGGCCTGTTTTTGGTTCCCAACGATGTTGTTCCCTGTGGCTTCCTCAGACTTGACCGTTACTGGAGAGACACAGTCCGCACAAGTGGCAAGAATCCGTTCCTGTTTTCATGTTAACTTACTTCCCTCTTCCTAACTTCGCCCCCTTTTGCTTTTCCCCTTTCCCTCCACGCGACACCGTAATCATGTGCTTAGGTTCCCTCGTCAAAAGAGGATATTCATCGAGGGTCCTTCGCCGCCGGTGATTCTGGAACATCATCGCCGGCAAAGGTACGTGCCCTAGTCTGGCTCGTTTTGGAGGCCACATGGCCTGATGCGTTGATGTGTGCTGATGTAAATTGGTGGTTGCCGTTGGCGATAGGTCCTGCGGCCCCAATTGCCGCAACCACGAAATGAAGCACCTCCGCAACTATCAAGATTTAGCTTTCCATTGTACGATTCCCCTCTCTCTCGATATCCGCTCCTTCGACCTCGATTCGGGCCGGACGCAAGCGCTGGGAATACCTCTTTTGTCAACTTGCAGCCTGAGATAACTACTGCACCGCAACCCGGTGCTCGTAGTACTTCCCCTCCTAGTGTACATTTTGCGTCCCCTATTTCCTGTACCACAGGTGCTGTGTCCTCTCACTCTTCCTCCCCTATTCCTCTCCCAGACCTCAAGCAATTGAAACAAGCGGTGCTGCACCGTTCACTCGCACAAATGACTAGGCGCAGTACGGATCTTCGGGTGTGCCCATATGAGGTGCCCGGTGGTGGTGTATGCCGTGACAAGGACTGTGGAGAGCTGCACCTCAACCGAATGAGCAAGGAGCCGAGCGGTGCGTGGTGGAGTTGGTTTATGTGCGAGCTGACTGAACGTGTCCATGGTGTCCTACTGTCCGACCTGTTAATGTCGGGTTTGCAGATACGGAGGTTGCGGCATACGTCCATGGGGTGCTTCCACGACCGTGGAACGGACGGTGCGACGTGCGGGCGATTGAGATTGCGCTCGAGGGCGTTCGACTGCGTGGAGGCGCCACAGACATTGACAGCCGTGTCCGGGAGGCGCTTGGTGGACTTGGTATACCGATGAGTTAACTTCACGCTGACACAAATGGACTCTTGTCTGGCCAGAACGTGATCGACACCTGAGGAAGCATTAAAAGTTCGAGTGTCAAAATAACAGGGGAAAGGGAAAGAGCGCTGAGCGCCACGGGATGCGATATATGTTGTGCATTGCTCGCTCTTGATTTTCGACTTTTTTTTGTTTTTTGTTTTTTTTTTGTTTAATTTTATATAATTTGTTGAATATGGCTGTGCGAAGGTGACTGATCCGAAAAAGGGTAATGATGATATAATCATCCGCACAAATGGGAATTGCGAATTCCCAAAAGGAAAGATGTGGGAGTGGCGGCTGCGGAAGCAGATGCCGGGGATTACCGGGATGTGCCTGACGGTGGGAATACACTCCGACGAAACCAAATAAACAAACACATTGGGGTGTCTTTTTTTGATCGTCCAGACTGAGACAACACACGCCGTTGACATTCCCTCCCTTTTCCACCTCCTTCCAACTTCAGCGATTCCTTTTAAGGACGCCCTCCGCATCCTCGCTGACATCGTCACCTGCCCGCCCATCGTCGTACACATCCAAAACTAAACATCCTCCCGCCATCCACTCCACCCCCGTCGCCATCGACGCCATCTCCCCCACAAACTACATGGCCTATCGCCATCTCCCATCTGCATCCAACAGCTCCCCATCTTATCCGTATTCCAAGACCGCGGCCCATCACGGCCAGCAGCCTTCCCTTTCCGGTCAAAACATCCAGGACGACCCTGCTTCATCCTCACCGACGATGCGTAAGCGCCAGCGCACGGGCCTCGATATCTCCAACCCCGTCGTAGCCGATCCCCAACAGCCGCCAGCTCAGACAGCTCAGCCGCCACATCAACAGCAACCCCCACATCTCCCCCAGCAGGGCACCGTCGCAGAGGACGGCTTCATTAACGATCAGGACGCTGCAGAGAGCGCTGGCGATGACGATGACGAAGAGGAAAAACCAAAGGACAAGAAGGCAGGAAGGCGCAAGATTAAGATCGAGTTTATTCAGGATAAATCAAGACGTCACATAACGTTCTCCAAAAGGAAAGCTGGTATGCGATCACCTTCCTTGGCCTCTCGTGTTTTTTCCTGAAAATGCTGTTTCACTTTCGCAGGCATAATGAAAAAGGTATATGCGTCCATCGTGCCTTCACTACCGCTTATCTAACACACTTCCTCAGGCCTATGAGCTCTCCACCCTCACAGGCACTCAAGTATTACTTCTTGTCGTTTCAGAAACAGGTCTTGTATACACTTTTACGACCGCAAAGCTACAGCCTCTCGTCACACAACCCGAAGGCAAAAATCTCATTCAAGCCTGTCTCAACTCCACTACCCAAGGAGGTCCCCATGGTGGTGCCCTGCCACCTAACGTGCCCATCGGGGCCCCCATGAACCGCTCCACGCAGTCCATACCCATGCCTTCCGGTGGCACCACCAATCTTCCTGGCGGTCTCTCCATCCCAGGTGGCCCCGTCGGCGGTCCCGGTCCCACCAAAGAGGATGGTGATGAAGAAGCCGATGACGAAGTCACACATAGCGGCCGCACTGCGTCAGCTGGCGACAAGCGTCGTCGTCGCCCCTCCACTACAGCAGCTTCGGCACCAGGTCGCACCGGACCCGGCTCCCCCCAGACACCCAACAGCACTATTCCTCCTCCTCTTTCTATTCCTGGTGCTTCTCAGCATCAACCTGCCACCCAGGCACCACCACCTCCGCAAATCTCTCTTGGCTCTCCGACGAGCCCACAGCAACAACACTCACAGGTGCCTTCATCCCCGCAGTATGGCCCATCCCCAACGGGTGGCTATGCTCCCCATGGTCAGCATCATGGACACCATGCTGGGAGTCCCACAGATGCAGGCATGTATGGCGGACACATGATGCCTGCTCCACCCTACTCGTATCCAGGACCCGGTGGTCCAGCAGGGCAGGGTGGTCAGCCCCTAGGTGGGCTTGCCGCCGCCGCTGCTCAGCACAATCACTGGGCACCGCAACCACAGGCCGGACATTATGGAAGGAGATGATGCACGGTCATTGACGGCTTTTTTGTTCATGAGTTTTTTACGCCCGCTTGGTCGGCGTTCTTGCGTTGATGTATTCTTTTTTGTCGAAATGGGTTCGTTGCCAATCTATGCATTCCTTGCTGTCTGGTCATTCTTCTCTTGCCTTCCCAATTTCTTTATCCCTTGACTTCTTTCCTTTTTCTGGTACTTACAACCACGCTTTGTCATTGTTGAAAGTGTACACTAATCGATCAATGCCCCGCATCATCGCGTCTTGATTGCTATGTAACTTTGGTCATAGGTTGTTCTGCTACCCTTTAGGTTAGTGACACCATCGATTTTAAGGTCATTACATTAGAACTCAAGTATCCTCGAGGAAATACTATTTTTGTTGGTAGGCTAGCAAAATGAATGGGCCCTCAGACTAGGGGGTACATGTGATTAATGCACCACGTTCGCAACGTTTGCACATCGCAAGAAGGCAATCCTTCCCTCTTCCAAAGTGAGTAAAACATGCCGATCGCATTAGGTTTCTTTTCTTGTCGATTTTTTCTTTGGCCCCAGCAACGCAGGATTAATCGGGACGGCCGAGAGTGTCGAATTCGCGGAGTGGACAATTCGAGTAAAGTCGCGTTCCTCGATTGCTTCCATCCCGGCGCGCGGTTCGAAGTCACTTTGGAATAATGCGCATCATGCATCTAGTAAATTGTGCTATTTGAGGCCTCGAGGATCGTCCAGGCCTTATCTTATTCGCGACTCGTGGCAATACCAGGACGTTTTCAGACGACTTTCTTCCCGCTCACACAGTCCATATATATAAATGAGCCCTGGCCCGGGACACTTCCTTGTCAAAGCCTTGGCCAAAAATGTCGTCTCGGGCTCCGTTTGGCTTTTGCCTCGATAAAGTATTCACAGGCCACCAATGGATCGAATTGCTAGTGCCCGTCCACACGGGCCACCATCACAAGCCCTGGGATACACCGAACGTGAGTTATGCATTACTGGAAGCTCCAACCGTGCCATGGCATAAACAAGACTTGGACCAGCTGCCCCTTGCCTTGATAGCACCGTGATTCATCTTGGTCACTTCATTCCCTTTTTCCGCCTTGCCGCGATCCGAGATGGGGCTTTCGGTTGTATCAGAATTTGATTGCCCCGCCACGCAAGCAAACTTATTGCATCGAGGATTTGGAGGAACGAGAAACGTAGGTACCCTCTTGTCACGTGACAGTATTCTTTGCGACCATCGTCTCTTGCTGATTCTCACGCAAGACCTGTTGCTAGCTCTTCTCGGCGTATCGATAATGCGGCTCACCTTACTGGGACCGGCTTCAACTTGATCAACTTTGTGCCGTCTCTTGTGTCAGGGATCTAGCAGACACAAGAAATCAATCCTTTGTTGGTATAGTAGTCATCAAAGATCATATGTACTTGGTCTCTTCGATCACACGGGAACAGTGATCATCAATCAACGCTGCAAATGAGAAAAAACCTGATGGAAAAGCCGCGATATGGCCCAGTGATCATCGATGCATCTAAGCTTGTCAGAGGACGCCCTTTCGGGTCAAGCCACTGCCAAGAGTCCTGCTGGGGGGTGACGTGGACAGTTGGTAGGATTATACAGCATCCCTGACGCCACCTTCGTGCTTCGAGCACTCGGTATCAGTAACAATTATCCGCCGTCATCCAAGAATCTAGTCGAGCTGCGTGTGTTTTTATATCGCATTAACTGGGCAATTACAGAGCTGACAGGGAACGACTACCTTACTTGATCTGCCCAGGGGTGTCTAGTTCAGAGCTGTGCATCGTGCATCGTGCCTCGGACTCTCGATCGTAGTTCTATCAGAATATCGTATACGCAGAACTCGCTTTACATCGTTATCGCTGTTGTTTCCGGCAATATTGCCACGTCTGCTCGCGTTTTTGGTTCATGGCCATAAGCCGAACAAAGGCACGAAAATCTTTCCGACAAACTGAGAGCATATGACAGATCGGCGGCTACCAGGTGACTAGATAAGATACGGCTATTCACAGCATACTCGGACTCCGCAGTCATCGATCTAATTTCTTCATGGGAAGATTTAGCTTATTGCGTCCACCGAATACGTAGGTCCTGCCGGCGAATGACGGGTGTCTCGATCAGCGAGGAGCGCAAGACACATTTACTAGGAATATCAGGGGATTCGGGACGAGCATGCACTTCCCAGAGTAGCGAGTTCTCGGATCTGTACCTCGAAACCCCGACCACTCCACGACGAATATAGCCGGTGTCCCGTACCACATAAGTTGATTCCGTCACTTATGAGAGGATATCCTGATCAGCGGCTCTGATAACGATGGCGACACGAATGCTGAACCGAATACTCCTCCAGTTGTGGATCGAGGCACGTACTGACAGAGTTAAGATACCGTGAGAGTCGTCACCCGGGGTCTAGAATTCTGCTACATACTAGACAGGAATGTCATGCGGAGACTCAGAGGATGCGATGGAGAGATAAGCGGGTTCAGCAGGCGATGCCACAGGGTTGCTGTCAGACACTTCTTCCATTCCATTCCATTTCAAGGTTTGATTGGCATGCATATGGTTGCGGTGATGGAGTGAACGAGAAGATGTAGTACGGAATCTTGTGATTGGTCAGGCCGCAAGTGTGAGTCAGATGAGACCTCGTGTTTCGTTTTACTGATCGAACGACAAGATGACCTGATGAGCCCCCTACAAGACATAGACAATCCAGGAAAGGGAGGGAAGGGCAATGCGAGAACCTTCACGAACACCGATTGGAAGGTGTTCTGCGTCCGGTTTGATCGGTTATGCATTATGTATGATCATGAATGTCGATAAAAACGCCCACATAACAAGCTTCGAAGCTTCCATGTGATGGCACGGAACTCGTACATGGGTGCCGTCCAAACTGGGCACTAGCGGCCAAGACTACGGGGTGGGTGCCGATCTGGCGCTGGGTGACTGATTTTAGGAAGCCTTGATGTTTCCAACATAGGCATTCCAACTTGACCACGAGGTACCAACGAAACATCCTTCCTAGTAGGCCTCGGGTCAACGGAGCAATCGAAGTCATCCTGGCCGGAGAGGGTGTCCAACCATTCGCTGGTTTATCTCCCTTTCATGGTTCGTAGCGTCTGTGGGAAGAAGAATAACTTTCAAGTCAATCCCATCACAGGAACGCATACAAAGGATTTGGAGAAAATAAATAACAATGTGGAAAGAGAAAGTCGGGGGAAGCTCGGATCGAGGGCTCCATACCGTAGTGTTGTTGATACCCCTTTGGAGAAAGGAGGTCTCTCCTCTTTCGCTGTCGTCTTCCTCTACAACTTGTATCGGTGATCACGCTGTCCCGGGATGAATCGGTGACTGTCCTCTACATCAGATCTATTATTCGCATGCGCCACTCCGCCCGCTCCTTAGAAGGCCACCATTCCAATTATCGCGAAGGGATTCGCGGTGCAGGGAGTTGCACATTAGTCGGATGGCGAATCCGCCGACGCCATTTCAAGGAAGGGTGTCGCCCGAGTAGTGGAAATGAAGTGAACGCCTGACTGAGTTAACAATCAACCATAGTCATCGATCAACTATTGATTTAACGGAAATGCGCGAACACCACGCCTGCTGAAGATCGGAAGGAACTCGATGACCAGGGAGTTTTCGAAATAATGATTGAGCCGCATTACAGCAGACAACTGGACGGTGGCAGTGGATACTGGGATAGATATATGACGGATGGTAGGTGAATCGTATGTGGTCAATGGGCTATACCAAGGTAAGGGGAATTGTCGCATGAAAGAGCAGCTTACTTCGATCGTAGGTAATGACTAAAAAGGCCCTGATCCAAATTTGACTATCAAACCAAATATACGGGACGAGTACTGCAGTTAACATCCCACGGACCCACACGTCCATATGAGATCATTGGTCCCAGTCAGGGCCAAATACCCTCGACTATATGCCCTTATCAAAGGAGCGTCTGCATTGCTGAGAGCGGACCAAAGCCTACTGTCTCCTCAACGTGTCGTAGTAGTGGAATGAAAAACTGCCTTGCGGGGCTGATCCTAGGCGGAATCATCAGCCCACCAGCAAGACCTCTACTATGCCATGAATCCACTGTAGAATGACATTGAAAAGAAGCAAGCAATTGAACATCCAACATACGTACCTAATGGTTGAGCCACCACGAAAACACAGAAATACACCCATAGCCTCCCATATATCCCACCCACTTTTTTCCTAGTAGTAAGACGCCAGAGCTTCTCAAGCAAGAGTAATGGTGCCTGTAACGTGAAGAATAGCACCACAAGCCAGCTGAACCCCTTCCCGAGCAAATATGCCGAGGATTCGTGGAACATTCCCGAAGCGAAGAATGTTCCGAACAGCATTCCGATGCTTCCAGCAAGCCATTGACCGGAAAACCCTCCGTAAACAAAGAATGTCTGGCGAAGTACTTGATGCCATCGTTTAGCCCAAAAAATGTGTAGAGAGTCAGAGATCCAAGGATTATCCATGAGCGGAGGCCACATTTCTGGAGCACTAGAAAATGCTGTCAGAGCAACCAAGGTAATGCAGCCATGGACCATTTCGAAACCGGCGATGAGACACGTTCCCGTGGCAAGGTGGATTGCGGTGGAGACTAAATATTGTTGTAAAATAGGTAGATTGGGTCTGAATATCGTTCCTCCGTGAGGCGAACCGACTTCCGGTACTAGTTTGATGAGGGATTCCAAGGTATCGAAAATGAGGAAGTGTTTGAGCGTAGATACGGCAGTAGCACATAGGAAGGCAGAGCGCTCGGAGGGTCGTAGATCTCTTGGAACATGCAAGTCGGCACCAAACCGCCACCCCAGTCCGCGGATGGCGAACGCTACTTCGAATGAGTCGTAGAGCCAAGGTGGTAATGACGTGTTTCTTGGTGGTGCTGTATAACGAGAAATATCCTTGCAATCGACAGATGATGCGTCACCGTCGGGGCTATCATTGGAACAATGGAGAATGGGAGGCGATTTAGACAATACGCCTGGCTTCGTTTCACCAGTTTTGAGCATTCCATCCCTCCTCCATGCAAAGTCAATAGCTTTGCCACAAATCACCTCGGCGAGGAGTCCTATGGGAATGAAGAACACATCCAATTGTGTTATGTTATGCGACGCTGCTGGCACGGTATGACACTGACCAAATCCGCACCTTGTCCCCAATTGTAGATATTGAGTTCTGGTTCCGTGTACATGAAACGAAAATATGTTCCAAATGTAAGGCAGATCACTAGAGGGAGAAGCAACAACCGCGGGTAGAAGGTATCTGGACGTCTGGAGAGGTAGGCCATTGAGAAGAAAGGAATTAATGGCAGAAGAAGATGAGGAATGTGGTGGAGACGTATGGGTATGCGGTGTTCGGGACAAGGTATTATTGTTCGGTATGCATCATGAGCACTACGGACAGGTGCGAGATGTTAGAATGAGAGACATGCTGGACTTTGAACTTACACATGGTAGATGGACGACCACATGAAGGATGATGAAAGTTAGTCGTTCCGTAGCTACCGCTGGTTCAGCGTTTGAACTGACTGGATTGAGCCGAACGACACTGTGCGGACTGTTCAAAGTCAGCGGAGACGTTACTTAGACGGAGAAGTCACCGGACTATTAAGTTGCACGCCTCAGAAGAGTTACTATTCGGTCTGCAATTCGAGACAAGCCATACCATGGTCGAGATATTTCCAGCTGTTCATACTTTCTTTGTTCGAATACCGAATTCACTCACCGTCTTCGGGCGGTCACTTCTTCTGATCATCTTCGAGGTCGCTGGAAATGCCATCTGCTGGGCAATTGCAGCGCGCTCGCACGCAATCTTAGGACTCGCTATTCTCGCCTGGGTACACATAAGAACTAATTCTGCAGGTCAACTCGGCTAACTCGTCTGTTCATCTTCTTACAGACAATTGGCTTGAGGCATGGTAAGGACGACCTTGCTGATTGCTCTTGCAACCAAGAGTATCTTTGAACTGTACACAGCTCTTGACGCAGACCACATAAGGTTATTCGATGAAACAGTTTTGTCGTTTCGTATGTTGCGTCTCATCTCGATCTGGTTCGGGTTTACTCATGACCGCGACAGCAGCAACTGATCTTCAGACTCAGTGCGATTGATAATGCCACACGAACTCTCATCAATCATGGACGACTTGCGATAACGTGCGGACTGTTCTTTTCTCTCGGACACAGTACCATAGTGATCGTAGTGGTACGTTCTTCTGACTTTGATCCATTTCGGACCCTTTTTTAGCGTACCGGCGACCAGAACGTCGCCATAGTTATCAGCACGAGCATCTACAATAAACTGGGTGGAGTCGGTAACGTTGGATCGATAGTAGGTATGTACCATCACTTCACACGTAGTCCTGGTTAAATATTTACCTGTAGGGACGGCTATCAGCGGATCTTTCTTGTTCATTGTCGGTCTCGCGAATTTGATCATTCTCTTGAAAATTCTACGTCAACGTCGCCAGGTATGTCCACCTCATGACCATTTTATCGATTCGCGCAATTATCGTCCAACGAACAGGCTAGACGTAAACGAGATTCGGAGCACGGAGAGAGAGTTCCCGAACTTGCCCCAAATCAGAACATGCTGATGATGCGACTACTCGGACCTTTGGTCAACTTCGTGAATCGCCCGTGGAAGGTATACCAGTGTAGCCGTTAACATTGCCATGAAACACCTGATTAACCAAATTATCGGTAGATGTACCCCGTGGGTGTGCTATTTGGCCTAGGTGAATCTTGCGCTGTCCTTCTTGGGTGTGGAGTCCTGATTTCCTTAATACACAGGGTTTGACACTGCGTCTTCGGTCGCCCTACTCGCTATCTCCGCATTGGCAAAAGACAGTGGGAACAACACGCGGATACCCCCCTCGGATGTCATCATCTTGCCGGTGAGTTCCGCTCCCTTTGCATTTCCCAGTGCGATTCATGGTCATAGAAAGCTGTTGTTCACGACGGGGATGACCTTGGTGGACTCAATTGACTCCATACTGATGCTCTATTCGTACACCGGATTCGCTGACCACTCATGGAAGATTTTTGAGCCAAGCAGTTTTCCTATGAGAACCGGCGACGCGCGATCTGTGAACATGCATTGCGGGGTGTCTTGTACCGAGGAAAGGACAGCGGAGGCATGCCCAGTGACAGCAAGGGAAGTGGCCACCGGCCCCCCCGTCAATCAGTCCCGCAATGCAATCGAAACAGAGAGCAAGACAGTGGACAGCGCGAGACATGGCAGTGACAGCGACACAGCGGGACGAGAGCGCGATGACCGCATGACAATAGTGAAACGAAATACGATGTCGGAACTCAGCATTGTCCTGACGACAATGAGTATTTTGCTTGCATTTAGGTCAGTGATTGAAGCTGCAGTCTACCGGCCAATGCCATGACTGATATTCCCGCAGCATATCGCTCATAGAGATAATGGGACTGATTGGGGCAGATTGTGGCAAATGTCAAGCGGCAGCGTCCGCTCCTGATGGTGGTGGACTGGCAGGGAGGTGGTGGAGGGTTTGGGCGCAGGTGAGTCGAGGATGGCACACTTTGCGGGGATAATACTCAAGTTGTAAAGGCCAACGAGAACTCTGGGTACATCGGTGCAGCGATAGTTGGAA